>JAPEUT010000051.1:0-116705 GCA_027946375.1 Neodidymelliopsis sp. IMI 364377 | reverse complement strand
GGTAGGGAGGTTTCTATACTTGATTAGCTAGTAGAGAGGAATTTTACTCTTAACATATGTTCTGCCAGGTTATTACTCTATGCACAAATAGTAAGGAAAGCAGGGTTAACAATATACTGCCTAGTCTTGTTAAGGCCCTAGATAGCGATCCCCTTAAGCAGGTAGAGGTAGGCTAGGTAAGGGAGTTTTTAAGAAAGGTAGAGGGGGTAGAGAGGTAGTATAGAAGTTTCTAAATATATTTAGATACACTAAGTAACTTTCTTATTTAAGTAAGAGATTAATTCCATCTTTTTCTCTTATTAGAATTCTTTTCTATTTTACTAGTTATAACCTACTACTTATTATTTCTCTAAGATAATATAAGATCTTTATCTTTCTCTTTTGTTCTTACTTTTTTTTTTTACTTACTTATTAGCTATATAGTAGTAGCTAGTGTAGATGAGTTTCTTACTCTATATAGTACTTTTCTTTTTCTATGTTAAATCGAGGTTTATCTACTATTTTCTCTCTTTATAGCTGTTCTTTATTTTATTAGTTTTTAGTGTTTTTTACCTTGTAAGTTTTCTAGTTGAGTAGCTTAGGTTAGCGTTTTATAAAGAGAACTATTATGAACAGAATAATAGGTTGGAATTATAGTATATCTCCTATTCTCTTCTTATATACACTAACCACGTAGCTATAACCCTCTACTTCCTCTACTAGCAACACTCCCAGCACCACTACTAGCAACACTCCCAACCCTCGCAGCATCATCAAACGGATTCACCTCCTGCGCCAGCCCCGACGGCGTAGAAATAAGCAGCGGCGTAGGCGGCCCGCTAGGAGCCAGGAAAGACTTGTTCAGCCCTTCAATGTACGGACTCCCCCGTGCTTGCGGGTACGTGTTGGGCAGCGGCGACGAGGGGAGAGAGTAGTCTGTGTAGGGGCGCATGCTGGGGTGGATGGGCGGTGGGGGGCTGGGGTTGGAGGGGGGGCGAGACGGGGTTGAGGAGTTGGGAGGAGATGAAGGGTCAGATGTCTGGTGTTTGGGAGAAGAAGCTTCGGCTTCATCAGCCAGCCAAGCCGGGTTTTGCTCGAATCGTGGATCCAGCCAGAAACACCGCTCGTCGTTTGCTTTGAGCATCTCCTGGATCGTGGGTGGTACTTGGTGGCCGCCGAGGAAGAAGCCCGCCCAGCGGATGGCGCCGCAGAGAGCCACGGCGACGTAGATTTGCTTGTACCATGGATAGGTAAAGCAGGCCCAGAAGCGGACTTTCATGTCTGGCCGGCGGCGGCATTTCCAGTAGTTGTACAGCATGGGTGGTAGTGCGGAGAAGAGCATGAGGAGGATGGCGTTGCGCCACCATGTTGCTGTGCGCCCGAGGGCGACGATGGTGGGGATGCGCAGCCAGTCGATGATGATGGTGCAGATGAGGTAGAAGAAGGTCAGTTTATGCCAGAGGATACCTTGGATCGTTTTCTTGGGCGGCATCGACCACAGGAAGTGTCGGATGAAGGCGAAGAGACGGCCGTGGCGGCCCATTTCCCACGACTTTTGGCGCTGCTTCCACCAGTTTAGCCCCGGGCCGAAGAAGGTCGTGGGTACTTCGGTGGCGAGGTAGCTGCGCGAGTCGAGGCGGATTCCTTTGCCCATGCGGCTTAGTCCGAGTCCCGCGTTGCAGTCTTCGGCGATGAAGTCCATCGGGTGGAAGTGCTCCATGAGTGTGATGAAGCTGTCGAGTTCGACAAACCAGCCGGCGCCGTGCGGGAATTGCACACCGCAGAGGCGATCTTCGGCGAGTTTGGAGAGTCCGGATAGACGGTACTCGACGTCTTGCCATGCGACGAGCCAGAGGGGCACTTCGCACTGTGCGTCCATGGCTTTGATGGGGAAGGCGACAGCTTTAAATTTGTCGTCGATCATGTGGGTTGGGGCTGAGAAGTTCTTGGGAATGCACACGTCGTCGTCGACCGTCATGATGTATTTGTAGCCCCGGTTGCGGGCGGCGAGGGCGCCAACCAGCTGTGCGGCGTTCTTGCTGCCGATGGGAGACCAGACGTAGACAATGTCGGGGTGGATGGAGCGGATGTACTCGCGGAAGTTGCCATCGGGGTGAGATGGGTATTTGCTGCGTCCATTGTCGATGAGGTAGATGTCCTCAGGTCGGAAGTGAGGAAGCGCAGAGTCGATCGTGGTGCGCATGGCTGTGTGGTCTGTGTCGTGGCAGGGAATCACCAGCGCCGTCTCAAAGGGGCCTTGAGGGACCTTGAACTTCCCCGTCGCTGCCATCTCAACGTCTGTCCCGCCTTCTGTCTCGCCTTTGGCCTCAGTGCCCATGACGAGGTCGATTTGCTCCTTTGGGATGTCCGGCATCTGCGCAACCGGAAGAATGATCATGATGATGAGGGGCTCGGCACAAACGGAAATGACCAGCACAGGCAGCATGTAACTGCGAGTGATTGCCAGAGAAGTTTTTACCCATCCGGTGTAGTGGTCTGAGACGATGAGGCCAGTGATGATGCTCGCGATGACAAAAAGAACGATGTATTTCTTCCAGGTAAAAGGGTAGAACCACGGGCGGAAGTCGAACAGGTGGATAATGGATTTCGGGTTGAAGTGTGCATAGACGCTATCTTTGACTCGGCCAAAGAATCCACGTTGAGGTGTTGCGGCAGTGGGTTTCTGTTCTGCGGATTGTGAGTGTGGTCCAACAAAAAAGAGGCGATGAACCTACCATCTCCTACTTCGAGAACAGCTACCGACGGCCCAGCGCCCTTCTTTGATGTTGGCAAGATCGAATCATCCTTGCTCGTTGGACGGGATGATCCAGCCAGAGTGATGGTTTCGCACTGCGAGCTGCTCGATGGCAGCGGGACCTCTTCGGCTTCGTCATAGACATCCACAGAGTCTACGGTGTTGATAGACGGTGCGTAGCTCGGTATCGCTGATGATTTTCCCTTGTTTCCTGTATTCTCTATTGTTATATGAGCAGTCGGAAGTCCGAAGCTTGAACGCCCGACGTGCTCAGCCATCTTGGAAAGCTGAGACAAGACGCTAAGATAGGCCTGACTCTGCTAGCTCCAGTGCAGTGCGATTGAATAGTATTGAAAAGACGACCTCAACTGAACAAACGATTCGGAGAGAACGACTGGGTGAGGAAACAACAGTGTATGTATTGACAGCGAGAGTAGAGAGAGTGTGACGAGACGGTAGAAATCAGCCGCTGAACAAACTTATCAAGAGAGAACCCAGATTTCCGCACTTCTGGAAGCGGCAAAATCCTCGCCACGAACCACCAGCCATGGTTCCTCTCGGATAGACTGTACCTGACGCCAGCCACCGACCACGAGGTTGTTCCAGATCAGCGAAGATCTAGAAGTTCCAGCGCCGCTTTTGGCTACAGCCCTGGATTAGAGTACCTGTGAGAAGCTTGATGAAGTCTAGTGCGAGCAACGGACCTGGATGTCGTGCCATGGAACAGGCTGGATAGTGCCATGAGGCTGGAGGGTTCTTCGGTAGAGAGAACAAAGGTGTAGCATGCACCCCGGTCTTCTCATGGCGATAGGTTCTGCTAGCGTACCGTCATAGCACCGTGTCTGGATGCTTATATTCCCGTGGGTGCTCGAAAAGGTTGGAAGCTGCTAGAGTAAGTTTCTACTAGGGTCGTTGTCAGCTTTGCGCGAACTACAGGCTCAGTGCTGATAGCCACGCTAGTATAGACCAGACAAGCTGTTCGGTAGATGGGTCAGATCTGTCAGAACCCGACTCCTTCGACGTTGTGCAGTTCAGTAACATCAATCAAGCCGCGCTTGATAGCTTGGGTTACTGAGCATACTGTAGACGTTCTGTCTCCATCCGTACGGTAGCCAGCGAGTACAGACAACTGAGTAACATCCACGGCGGGTAGTACCTGCGTGCCGTCTCGCTCAAGCCGTCCGTTCCTGTACCACACTTCGCAGAGGTCCGGCAAAGGCAAGCGGCGAGACCGCATGCAAGGCAAAGACGGCGGCCGTTTGGTACTTTGGTTCCATCCTCGTCTGTGGAGATCTCGGATGCGCCGGTGACTATGCTGCTTGGGCCTTTCAGGGCTGAAATACGGGGTGTCGTCGCTAGATGTGCTGTGATTTCAAGATCAAGAGTTTTCTCGAGGATCCCGGTTTCATCACTTGCCCTCTAAAGCGAAGGTATATTCTCTCTACCGCTTGCCAAGACGGCTGCTCCGCACAGCTGTCCCCCATTGTTTTAAAAGCTAACTTCCGCGTCTCGTGTATGGTTCGTTCTGCAAGGCTGCCGCAGAGGAAGTTCGATCAGCCTAGCACTGGAGAAGTGCGTTCCTCACTGTTATCGGTTCCCTTCTAGATTGCCTGCAGTGCGACACCAAGAATAACTGCTCTTCCAGAAGTCTGAGTCCACGGACCGTAGCATGCCGTGAATCAAGCGCTGCAGATCGCCTTCTCGCCATGGTCCATGATGCCAGACAACCGGCCACACATCTCATCGCAGCGTCGACCTGCCGGATGGGCTCGACCTCATAGGCTGAACAAGCAAGGCTGGAGCTTGTCGAGAAGAATTCAATAGAACGTACAGAAGTAGCAAGCGAATGACCATCTCGATGAAAGACAAATGCGCCGGATGTGGCTCGCTAAGCGATGTGCCTCGCTCAGCTGAGTACCGGTAGCTGCAACCGTACATGGCGTCCCACCGCACTGGCAGCACCTATCACTTCAACGATCCGGCAAAGCGCTAGCCTTCAGGCGTAGTAAAAGTCCATGTTCAGGTTGCCCTTGGCAGTGGTGAACTATGTCATGCTGATGAACATACCGCGGACCCCGGATTTAGGCACTGCGTGCTAAGATCAAAAGGGCCTAGCGCATCGCCTCAAATCAACGACTGCAAAGCAGCGTTGCTCCACCACTCCAGCTGTCAAGCCACGCCACGGTAGCCCCGGGTGCGGAGCTAATCACAGGGTACCGGGAACTGACCCTTCTGTACGTGCTTGCCGTCCGCCTGTCGTCGGATTGGACCTGCCGAATGCTGCTGTTCTTGCGCCTATTCTCGTACTCCCGCTGCCCTTGCGTCGTGTTCCTGCATCGTCGCCAAACGTATTGTCTTGTGGCCTGGACATGGCCGTTATTTGTTGCTGCGCCTGTGTGACTCAGTGGCTAGAACCTTGGCTTAAAATGGGAAGATGGGTTTTCTTTCCAAGCAGCAAGCAGATTCATTGGCATTTGCAATAAGAAACAAAAGCGTCGTTGGCGTTGATTAAGAGGAAAAGAAAAGGCGCAGCTTGCGCAGTTTTGACAAAGTTATCATTTACCAATATTCGTTCTTTACCTTGCTGTTTATTCCTGGACATGTGGTGTCCACGCATTTCAACCGTTCTCTGTCTTGTACTCTGCGTACAGCTCGTCTTCGCACAGCAGCCGAGCTACAATGGCTGTACTGCATTTTCGAGCAACGGGCTCGCGGCTGCACAGTATCAGTACTACCGGTTCTACGATTTTCGCCAGATGGGTTCACCGAATAACACCAGCACGGGCTCGAAAGGCGCGCAGTATAAAGCCGTGTCGGATAAGAAGTGGAAAAACGATTGGTATGTTCGTGACTACCCGCGTAAGAGCCCAGGTGGGACATCGATTCCAGTCGACTTTGTGACCGATAAGGTATATATCAGTAAGTGCAAGTTTGTTACATTTGACACTACCCTTACTGACTCCACCTGCCCCAGCGCGCGAAACCGACTCATCTCAGAACGCCAGCACGCACCTCTCGCTTAACACTGAGCGTCAGGACGCCACAACGCAGGCTTCGGGAGAGATAACCTACACGGAATTCAACATCAGTCATGGGTCTTTCCGCGTGATGTCGCGGGTCCATGGCGCGCCGGGCGCCGTCGCAGGTATCTTCACCTACCTGAACGACACGCAAGAATCCGACATTGAAATCTTCACACGTGCTCCCACAACCGACGTCCAGTATTCGAATCAGCCCGCGTCGCTCGGCAGCCCAACTTGGGATCCCATCGCCGGCGCGACCGTCAACATCACGATGCCAAAGAACGACGTGTACACGGACTGGCACGTTCACCGACTGGACTGGACGGCGGCACGTAGCGTCTTCTTCGTCGACGACGTACAGATGAACGAGACAACGCTGCAAGTTCCTGTCAGCGACCCGCCCAGCGCGTTTTACATTGACATGTGGAGTGCGAACTCGACGTGGACAGGCAGTATGGATATTGGAAAGAACGCGACGTTGGATATTCTGTGGATCGAGATGCTCTTCAACACAACAGCTGAGGTACAACCTACAGGCACGCAGCGGATATGTGCGGTGGGGAATGGAGCTTCGACGACGGCACCGTCGTCAGGTGGGGTGAGTGTTCGTCTGGGTTCGCCCAGATGGATAATTGGAGTGGTGGTTGGAGTGTTTGTTTTTGTTTTGTTGTAGTGAGAGCCGATATCGTACGCTGATCTCAAACTCCAAAGATTGCAAACGGTCCAGCGGATGTCTGGTGGATTTTTTTCGTATCATTGAGACGCAGCATGAACGTGTCCCTCTCTCTTGATTCAAAAGCCGATTTCCGGGACGTCTTAGATTGAAACAGGCTGGAGTACATGTAGTATATCACGTACACTTCGGAAAAGTGGAGGAGTAATACATAATTAGATTTCATAGTCATACTTCTTATCAAGATGAATGTATAACAACAATAGACAGATAAAGACTTATATTTGAAGAGTTCCTCGACTTTGAGATGGAGCAGACTTCACAAAATGCTGTGTCTTGAAAAACATCTGTCGCCCGACACGACTTTCGAGAAGAATCGATAAGAATTCTGGAAAAAGATGCCACTGACTATCAACAACGGTGCGATAACCACCACAATCTCCTGAACAGGTATCTGCAGTTGATAGCGAGTAAGCAACGATCGCCACAAATTACATCGATTCGACTCCTAAACATCGAACAACTATTGCAAGAAGCTATCACTGTATAAGCGTTCAGTCTTGGACACGATAAATCAGGAGAGAATATAGAACCGCGCGCATGAGTGAGACCAGGGGATCTTTCAGAAAGGACTTCACTTCGTGACACTGCTTTGGTCTCTGGTCCCGAACAACTTTCTCAGGACACATCATCTGGTCCCCAAACCTTTTCGTATTGGCCTCAAAAAACCGAGGTTGGACCCATGCCGTAGCTGTTACCAGTTTTTTGATGTTGAAGGAATAAAGTTTTTCAACGGCGCGAACTCGAAGATATCAATTTCTAGATCTAGACTCGGCAGTGCATCTCAATTTACAAGCTTGTCTAGAGCCAAAATAGAGCAGATAGCGGAACAAGACTCAACTCCAAACATGGCACATATTGAAGTCTGTTTTCAACTCAAAGTCATGCCACAAAGAATAGCATTGATATTTGCAGTGACTCATTCAGAAAAAACACGAGTCTGCATTGTCACGATCTATGTGTGTTTGAGTAGTTGTTTCAACGGGTTCGGACCAAACAGACGCAACTCCATGATACCACAAGTCGGCAATTTTGGACTTTTAGCATAGTGGAAGATAGCTTGCAGAAACCCCACCGCAACCCTGAGTATAACAGTGGAGTCACAGGTTCGCAACATCAGTTGGCCGTACTGCACATTTGAAAGATGCTGAGAAAATGAAAAATCCTCAGCCACAGACCAAGTTGGTCCATTCAAAAATCACACATACCCTAGTCTCCCCGACCATGCGTTCTTTGTGTAGCCACTTTAGCACAACTCAACCCAGCAGAAAAGGTTCTCAGAAGTTTCGACAATAGCTTTGACACCACCACGAACGAGGAACATTATACTTCTCTACGTCGACTTTCAATTGAGAAGATATGAGGTTCCGGGCATAAATGCTTTCTCAACGTATCTTTGAAAGCTGCGAAGAAGAACATGCATCATTTGGACGCAGATTTTGAGAAAACAGAAAGAGAGAAACATGGATCAGTTGCTGAGTTGATCGCGCGAGGTGGACTTAAGTGTAATTTTCGG
Organism: Neodidymelliopsis sp. IMI 364377; assembly: GCA_027946375.1. Classification (NCBI taxonomy): domain Eukaryota; kingdom Fungi; phylum Ascomycota; class Dothideomycetes; order Pleosporales; family Didymellaceae; genus Neodidymelliopsis; species Neodidymelliopsis sp. IMI 364377. The sequence goes on along the minus strand of JAPEUT010000051.1, from coordinate 108,699 downwards.
GCGTCCGATCGTTCAACATCGAATGTCCCAAGCGCAATTTTGAAACAGCCAGAGGGGAGAGCATCGATAGTCTCTTATTCTTCTCCAACAAGCCACAAGGAACAGCCACCAGGAGGTATAGATAAAGTACATGGACCAGTTCCAAGCATAAGAGTAATCCTCCGATCGTTCAGCATAAGTCATGTTGAAGTGGTTTCAAAACAGCCGCAGAGAAGAACATGACTGTTGCTCAGGGCTTCCTTTTGCAAAGACCAGCGAGCAAAAACATGCGTCGACTCCACATTTGTTTTTCGAAAAGTTGATCCTTTGTGTGTTCTTCAGTGGCACGGCGCTTTTCAGCCATGAATCCTTCGAGTGGCTTCCCCCAAAAAAGAGAAGAAAGACATTTGAGTATAGTCTTGATTTTCAGTGGAGCCCAGAAGTCAAATTCATCAAATTGACGTCCGTATACTTTTTGAGCAAACTGGTCTTCCATGTCAGTCCATGCAGTTCTGTTTGAACTTCCTCAAAAAGAAAAACACGGAATCTCCCAGAGCTTGTTTTGAGAGTCAGGTTTGTAGCATGAGCGCAAGTGAATCGTCTTTTGATTTCGAGATAGTGATAGCCAGCAGAGAAGAAAAGAATCCATCTGCATCCAAAGGATCGATTTTCGAGTGGTCCGCGCATGTGGTAGTCCGTCTTATTATCTGACTGAGGGATCAGAAGAAACGGAATTGGGACATGCTTAGCATACCTCGTGATTCCAACATAGCTGCTTGTTCGTGTACTTTGGAATCATCCATGCGATTTGACATATGAGAGAAGAAAAGTTGGCAAACCTGTCGTGGTCTTGGAGTCATTTTCGATTTTTGCTTACAGATTGTTGATGCAGAGAGACTGAGTATTAGAAGCTTGAGTAACTTATATACATCCTCAGCATGTGAGCGGTCGCCAGCTCATCCACCTGCCATCCGACGAACGAACACCCACTCCCAATCACCTGACCTCCCAACCCAATACACCACTCAAATCTTTCCACAAACCACACTCTTGATTCCTTTCTCCCAACTCCCCAACCACCTCCTCTTATCCACCCGATCCCGAAACCCAACCTCCAACACCGCACCCCCACCCTGAAAATCATTGACACCGCACCCTTCTTCTCTGTGTGTGATTGTCAGCAACAAACCTCAAACTCCCTTTCCCCTTCTTTTCTCGCCCCCAACAATCCCATAGAAAACTTACTTATAAAACCTACAACTCCACCCTCTCTCGACGCTCAAACTCCTCACCTCCCCGTCAAACCCACCGAAGATGTTCGACAAATCCGTGCATGACGGCACGCCGGGGATGAAGGTAGAATCGTTTCCTAGTGGTGAGGTGGCAAGGTCGCGTTGCTTGTAGATGGTGGCTGCAAAAGTGGAGATGGGGCGGGGTTGGCGGAGAAGCTGGGGGTCTGGATTTGGGGTTGGAAGTGCAAGGGCGAGGGTGAGGGAGGTCAGAGAGAGGAGAAGGGAGAGCTGCATCTTGGAGTTTGTTTGTGTGGGTTATTGTGGGGAGAAATGTTTGGGAGTGGGAGTGGGAGTTTGATGTTATATGTGGTTTATGAGAGGGGCACGTGCAAACGGAGTGAGGGGGTTTTGAATGAAGGGAGGTGCGAGGAGGTGAGCAAGGAAAGGGCGCCCTGTCATAGATTGTTGGTTTGCTTTGTGTAACCCTATGCCGAGCGTGCGGATATTGCGATCGAGCCACGCTACAGCGGTAAGAGGATGCGCAAAGAGCTATTTGAGGTAGTAATGAGGTTCATTAGATGTTCAATAGGCGTAAGAAGGGTTGCAAATCGCTTAACGCTACGGGAAACAATAGGCCGCTATGAGACTACACTCCATCCAAGTTCTCCTCCCCCTTCTTTACAAGTCCAACATCACCATCCTCCGTTGAGCTCGAAGAGCTCTCACCGTTTGCTTCACCACTTCCATCCATCGTGGCATCGTCACCCGCACTTGCACCAATTTCATCTCCTGTAGCACCATCACCCGCCTTCTCCGCCTTGTCGGCCTCCGGCGGCTCATCTACAGCTACGATCGGTGACGGTGTAAGTGTTGGTTCGGCAGCAGGCGCTGACTTGGCCGGCTCTGGCTTGGCCGGTCTTGGCTCAGTCGGCTCTTCAGCAGGTTCCGGTGGAGGACTAGACGGCTGGCTCTTCTGCTTTTTGGGCAGTGCTGTTGCAGGACTTGCATCCGGATCTGCTGCTGGAGCGGGAGCTGCACTATTGGCTGGCGCAGAGGCGTTTCCGTTTGCTGAAGGTGACGATTCCGGGGCTGAGATGATCTGCGGCTGGGGCGGTCTTGCACGCAGAGCGGCATTTGCACCTTCGCCTACGGCGTTCATGTACATGTCGGCTAGTTAGTATAGTCAGCGTTGATCCCACGTCCTTAGACAGTAAACACTCACGGTCATTCATGGTGTTACTCCGAACAGCCTTGTCCAGCAACCTTGTCAGTCTTGCCACCTCACTCCTTACGCTCACAGTGTCATCTATAGCGATCTCATCATAGCCATGGACACCCTGTTGAATGCCTAACCACATGACCTCGCTATTCTCCATCTCGTCTACAACACGATCCAGATCATCTCGGAACATGCGAGCGCGCATCGGTTGGCCTCTGCTCTTCAGGTACGCTACGAGTCCAGCAATGATAGTGTTGAGAGCGCCAAACACGGTAATCAAGATATGCGAGGATTCGCTTGCACCAAGCGCTGTTAACGCTGCGCCCAATACGACTTGTGTGAGGAGTAAGGTGTTCGAGAGTGCTGCAGTGAAGAGGTAGGTTGCGTTTTGCACGTCGCGCTTATGTGTTGCGCGACCGTACAGACTGCGTTTGAAACCCGGTGGTTTTGGTGCATCTTTGGGACCATTGGAAGGTGGAACACCAACGAGCAAGCAGAATTGGTGGTGTATATCAGACTTCGAGTTGCTACCGTTGCCAATGAAGTCGGAACTCAAGAAGGGGAGGGGATTTCCACCCAAGAGGGGTGTGCGCTCAGTGGGCCACATAGTTTTCCTCTCAGCGTTACAAGGGTATTGGAGTTCGAGGAGAAAGCAAGGTCAAGGTCAAGGTCAAGGTCAGCGCGATTGCGCAATCGCGAAATTCGAGGTTGCGGTCAACCCTCGAAATGGGGGAAGGCACTAGTAGTGTAGCGTGTAGGCTAATTTAGTTCCCGTGTTGGCGGGTGAAAGCTTCGTGGTCTGGCTCGAGCGGCTTGCACAAGTTATGCAGTGGCTTGATCCTGAGAGCATGTGCATGCCCTTCATCTCTATACAGGTTGATCAGTAGACAAGACAGTGAGTTTTCGTATCCTGGTGGTATCTATTGATGCAAGGGATGATGACATTCAACCCATCGTGTTTTGCAGATGACTACCAACGGAGGTCATTGGGTTACACCAGGTTGAAACAACAGACCATGTTCAGCGGACGGTTCTGAAACTAATGTACAATGAGGACCGACTCGACAATGACGAAAACCCCATGACAGGCAACCTGATCTCTAAGAGCATGGAATTTGACAGGCTAAGAATGTGTGGCGATGGCCGTGGGTATATATGCAGATGATGAGAACGCCGTAAAATGAGTCAAAAAGCGACAAAAATGGTGCAAAGTCTATACATGTGCAGCCGTTAACCCGTCTCCTCGTCGGGCTGTACTTCGAGTCCACGCAAGCGTTGTGCAAGGAGTCCTGCCGCTGGCGGGGAGGCTGGACTCCCGAGAGGAGAAAATGCATTTCCTCCGTAACCGATGTCGCCTCTGTTCAGTTTCTCAAATGTCGCTTCTTGTTGAACGATGGAGGCCCCAAAACCAGACTGAGGTGATGTGAGGGGTGATCTAAAGGGGCTCTTCGGATCAACATCCATCTTTTCACGTGATACTGGTCGAGATTCGATTGCAGCAAGACGAGTGAGGCTAAATGGAATGGGTTGCAGTATAGTAGTGCCGACAGAGTAGTCGCTGGATGTTGATGAACTTAATGGACCTCCCGTGAAACGCACGGCAGGTGGTGGCAGTTGAGGGTTTTGCGTAAGACCGTCCATTGCGTCGTACATTTGCTGCGAGCGAGACAATGGCCAAGCTGCACTTTGCCGTCTCTGAGTTTTCTCGGCCATGAGCTGACAGCTAGGCGAGGGCGCGTTTTGCATGTTTGCCGGCTCGCGTGAAGGCTTGTAGGCGCTGTACTTTGGCTCCGGTTGTTGGATCTCGTTACGCAACTTCTCCTTGCCATCCGGTACACGGTTGGCGAAGACAACTCGAACGCTCTTGTATAGGTAGTAGCGACCCTTTGCGGTGCAGCATATGTGTAAATGGACTAGATAGCGTAAGATTGGTCGATCCCTGGGATCATCTGAATTGCTGATCGCAGCTTCAGGTCGATCCGTCCCAAAGTTCTTGCGGGAAGACAAAGGCATATCTATGATGGGTCCCGCCGAATAGCTACGCTGGCGGATAAACGTCTTTTGACCGGGTTCCATGTCCGAAACATTGTATGGCACAAGAAACAGCTTCACTGCAGTTCGATTCGGATTCTTGAGCACTATCTGCAGCTGCCCTTCGGCAGGAATGCGATAGCATCCACCTGGTGGTGTTTTAGGCAACGTCGATCTTCGTTTCTTCTTTTCCTTGCGCCGCAAATCTGCTTTTTCTGCTTGGCCAGGATGTTCATCGTCGAGTTGCAGTTGAAAGTCGAGGTTCTCCTGATCCGCTGCGGGAATGGCATGTCTTCCTTTTCGTTTGCTTGACTCGTTGCTCTCCACCGGTGGAGGCATCGAATGCTCCAAGTCGATGAGACCTACGTACGGACTGGGCTCGTTGTCAGATATTCTACCATTTCCAGTATTGTAACTGTAGAAAACTGCTGGAAACGGTACTGTCACATGTGGAGGACACTTGAGACTTGATTTACACTGCCCTCTTCCAAGCACACCAATCTTAGCGACAAAGTCCAGAGGTCTTGAAGGGGTGGTTGACATGCGGCCACGCAGTATGGACTCTTCGTATGACCCAACCATAGGTGCGTGATGCAGAGGTGACGCGTCGGACGAAAACGAGGGTCTTCGAGCGGCAAAAGGCGTTTGCGGGCTAGAGTGCGGCTCGAATTGAGTGAGAGACGTCACAGATCGTCTGGGTTGATGTGCCTGATATGGCATGGTTCCACCGCGTCGCAAATGGCGAGCAGCAGGTGTGCCAGATACAGATCTTGCCATTTGTGTAGTTTGGTATTGATGAGATGAGTCCGGGGAGAAAGTGTACCGCCGGTTGCTGCGATCAGGACTTCTCGAGCCTCGCCTAGAGCTAGGCCTTGAGGACTGATCTAGATCGGTGTTGTTCAGCTGCTGCACTAGCGGACTCGTAGGGGGCATGAAGGCGAACGAGGTTGAGGGCGATTGCGAGATGGCTCGAGCTCGTGAAACTGGAGGTGGATCGTAGCTGAGTGCGTTCTGGAAGGAAAATGGAGCAGGATTCCGAGACGGAGGGAGCGCGGCGGCTGGAAACGAGCGATTCCAAGGGACGACAGGCGAAGTGGCAAGGAAAGCTGCTGAAGACCCATCTCCAGGTTCTATGCCGGGCTCCTTCTCACGAAAGTCTCCAGAATGTAGAGCCGAACGAGGACGCGCAATCTCCAGGCCTGCAGATGCATGATCGAGAGGCTGATCAGGCGTGGTCGGGCGTGTCACCCGAAACTCGATGGATGGGCTAAGAGGTGTCTTGGGACGGTCTTGAGGGGGTTGTCGACTGCGACTGTGCTGGCTGCCATGCTGAAGCGTACAGTCAGCTTTCAAGCTCTTGCTATGGCCCTTGTGCGTCAAGAGCGACTTTCTTCAAGGAAGCTGGCTACTTACATCCTGGTGTAGCTGCCACAAAGGGCTCTTCACTCTCTTAATCTTCTCAATAAGCTCGTTCCGGTCATGCGACGTTGGTCTGGATCGTAGGCCGACCGGCTGAGGCATCATGTTTGAGGTTATCGGTTCGTCGAGCTCTAGAGTATCCAAGGGAGCTACATTTTGATTGACATCTAGATTTCCGCCTCTTTGAGCTTCGTCTGACGACATCTGGCGTGATGCGGTCCGCCAGGGCGGACTCTCATGAGGATCATGAAAGATGGGCATATTTACAACGATCTGAGGCTAGAGACAACATAGACACAATATTGAACAAGACGTGGGCGTGGTGGTGAGGCAAGGAAGGTGTGACGAAGTGACAAAGTGACGAAGCGTGGAGCACAGAGATGGCAGGCAGGATCAAACGGTTAGAGCACCTGCTGGTCCGGCGAATGGCATAGAGAAGAGAAAGCAATTTACTTTAGAGATGCGTTGGCGCCGCCAGTGGCCGCTTCACCGTGCACTCGCCGCTCGTGAATCGAGACGAAACGGTGTGGAGCTCAGCGTGCAAGGTGCGGAGGTGCTGGCGGCAGGGTCTCAAGAGATGACGCGCTGTGATGTTGGACAAAGCGAGGCCGGGGCTTGGGGATGAGTCTTATCGGCGCAGCTGATAGAGAGCGGCCCGCCAGCGAGACCGGTTTTGGCCGGCGGTCTCGTGCTGCGAAACCGGGTCACACGACGAGACTTGATCTTTGCGTCCTGTCGGCCTGTGGACCTCTTTGCAGAACTCCCGCGGTGTGTAAAGCGCCCGCTCAGTCTCCATGGTGCACAAAGCGGGCGCGTTGTCTCTGCTGCGGTGTGCGCCAAGCTGTGAGTGGCTGGCGTTCGGCTGATTTCTTATCGATTACGATGCCAAGGCTGGAAGAATTCCGCTCGCTCTTTCCCTGCCAGTGCATTGACGCCTGCGAGAGAATATCGAAACAAACACCAAAATTTTGCAGTCATGGCAGAAAAGAGGGCTCACGACGGCGATTCAGCCAAATCAGTCAAGAAGCAGAAGAAGGGGTTCCAGATTGGTCCTGCAAATCTGCCCGATGGTACCCACAGGCGCAAAGGTACGGTTCTCCACACTATGCTGTCTACGAGACTTGCATGCTGATAGGCTGCCAGTGAAGAAGATCAAGGAGGACATCATATATAAGGCAAAGCTCAAGAAACAGTACGCCAAGATCAAGGCACGCGAAGAGAACACAGACGATGCACCACGCAAATCCGTCTACGACCGTGAAGCTGAAGCCACTGCCGACAATGACGAGCCCGCCGAGCCTGTTCCAGAACCTACCCTCGAGCCCCATCCAGACCGCGTGAAGATGCTTGAGGAGCCTGAGAAAGAACCCACAGCATCGTCCTTCGACCGACGGCAAAGACGCCCACGGTCGCAGCCCTTCCAGAAAGAGGCTGAAGTCGCGCGCAACAAGAAAGAGGAGGCACAAGCACGACAGAAGGCTAGAGAAGACGCAGACCGAGAGCGCACCAAGAAGATTGCTGAACGTGAGCGTTTTAGGAAAGCAATGGCCAAGGCTAGAGGCGGCCCCAACGGGCAAAGAAAGCTGGGACGTGAGAGCAAGGTACTGCTAGAGAAGGCACAGAGGATCATGGGCAAGTCGTGAGGACTGTCTGACACATACGACAAGACACCTACGCAAGCCAACCGTCGAGCAACCTTCGAGCAAACTGTGCACTAGCACATTCACCTCGGACATGATTTCACGCCAGCATTGCGTCCGCATCTCCGCATCGTAGGGCCGAAGCTTATACACATTTGCACGCTATTTCGAGGTGCAGCACCTCGGAAATCCTTGGAATGGAACGTGGTCGGGGACAGATTTGACGAGCGAGGTTTGGTAACACAACCGTCACCGCTCCAATTCTCGTCTTCGGCTACTCTTGCCTGCCTCGTGTGTTGCTCAGCATCACACGTACAACGCTCAAGACTCATTGGATCCAACGCATGATGCACCAGCGCGAACAGAAAGCAAATCAACTCATGTCAACTAGCGGCTAAATTCTCCGAACATACTTACGCATTATAAGTCATAAGACAGATTCAAGCTATGAACCCAAATTTCGTCACATTAGGAAGTCTCAGTGTCAGCCGATAGATTTTACCAAAATACTCTTTCGCCCGTCATGCAACGCCAGCTTCTTCTTTCTCAACTACTCTTTGCCTAAGACATGACACGGCCCATCAGGTCACAATGTCCTTTGTCTTTCCCTTAGAGGCGTCGCTACCATGCGCTTGCTTCACACACCTATGTCACAGCTTACGTGCGCGGCTCTTCTAGAGTCGCACAACCCTTGTCTACACCGACCATTTGTGTACACCCTGAGCCACAAACATTACTGGAAAACACGCCCGCGACCCCCAGGGCTAGGATTGGTGCGGTCGAGGTACTTCGAACGCCTTGCCATCTCCTTTTTATAAATCTCCACTGTGACACGATAAGCTGACGATGCTTTATGAGCATACCGCCTCCAGCCTTGCATCGAACCGCACCGGTCAATGATCTATGCAGGCCTTTCTCCTAATGGCACATCGTTCGTAAGCTCATCGGAGTAAGATCTAGATCCGTCAGTCGGTCCTTCAACACTACCAGGCCAAGACCGCATGCACCTGTTGCAATGTCCCATCAATCTAGCCAATGACGGGCCGTGCATTTCTCCTATCTGTGTAGAATAACGATGAGCACTGGCGATCGACTATTCCACAACGTATGTAATGCTTCACCGGCGACCAGAACACGTAGCTTGAACTGACGGCGCGCATCGTCCATCGTTTGAATCACCCGAGCCATGGTTTGGGAACCTTGACGTGGCTGAACGACTACTTCATTAAGGGTTGAACGCACTGACAGCTTCAGTCCTTTTTCTCAAGCAAATACATACAACGTCTCACAGAGAGTCCACGCTACTACACTCATTCAATCTGTAATCCACATTACTTGGATACTCACTCTTCCACTCCCATCGGCCAATTCCACAAAGACCTATCGCCTATAACCTTAAGTGGCAAATATGTCACATCCGGACCGCCAGCCTAGGAGATGGACTTCAGCCGAGGACCAAACTCTACGTGAGCATGTCGATGCTCAACAAGCAGAAGGCGAGGGCAGAGACTGGTGCCGAATCGCCTTGGCACTTCCTGGACGATCTAACAAAGACTGTCGCAAGAGATGGCACAATTCAGTAGCTGAAGGATTACGGAAAGGTCAGTGGTCTAAATCGGAAGACCAGCTGTTGACGAATGGCGTACATCGTTACGGGTCACGGTGGACAATGGTTGCAAAGTGCGTTTCGTCGCGCAGCGCCGATCAGTGTGCCAAACGATGGCAACAGTCGTTAGATCCTTGTCTAGATCGCAGCGAGTGGCGTGAACATGAAGATGCCGCGCTGCTCAAAGCCGTGGACCGCCTTGGTCGGCATTGGAAGGATATACAACAACAATACCTACCACATCGATCCAAGAACTGTGTTAAGAACCGCTACTCGGTACTTGCGCGTCGGAACGCCATACAGATGGTCCCTTATGATGACAGCCTATGCAGCTCCTCCTCCGACCCAGGTACGCCACTTCAGATGGACCTTGAGATGCCCATTGAGTCCACAGCAATGCCACTCCTGCATAACAACACACAAGCACCGTCGGTACAGAACCCAGGGTATGGAACAAGCACCGAGGATATGTCATGGGCATGGTCAGGACTCGGCGACCCTAACGTGCTAATGACCACAAGTCATAGTTCGTCGTTCGTTCCTGACTGCTGGCCTACACCTTGCAACAGCTACGACGCCAAAATCTACAGCCCTCATCCAGACCAATGGAACAACACTCAACCCACTATGTTCCCATCACACCAGACACAATACGCGAGCATCGCAAACCAACCTCAACAAGCTCATATGTATCTTTCACATCAACAACCTCATATCTCTTCACTGTCCTTCTACGCATCTTTGCCACCTAACTCTAATGCGACGTCTTCTCGAGCGCCGAATCCGTCTAGGCAGCGAGGGTGGTTTCAGCAGCAATATAGAGACACTGCGCCGTTTAGATAGGTAGCTGATCATGCTGCCGCTCAGATTGAATATGTACATTATAGCACTTAATGAAGAATGGCAAATTCCCTCCTTTCTTCATTTCTAAAGGGTATACGAACAATATGAGTCTTGAACCCCTCTCAAATAACTATCTTGGCGGGCTGACAGACTATATATAAATACCTCAAAACTCCTTATCTTCTTTCTCCCCAACTCAATGGTCTGAAAATCAAAATTCTTCGAAAACGAAAGTTACAAAAAAAGTATGCGACCACGCAATGTCCTGATTGTCGCCTTTCCACTACTCCCTTGATCCTCAAAAGATACACACAACAAGAAGGATGAGTATGTCCACCTCTCAAAATTGCGAAACGTACAACAAATGTCTGTGTTAAGCGACCAAACTTTTTTTGGGTCGTTCTTTTTTACAAATTTTCTGCGGGAACTCTCATGTTCTCGGTTGGGAGTTAAAAACCAAAACTCAAAAGTCCAAAGTTTTGGAGAAAAAGGAAAATCGGTTGCATGGTGTGCAGTTTGCTGTGCTTGTCTTCTTCCTTTCCTTTCCGCTTCTAGGTGAAATCGAAATCGGCACACAACTGCTACATGTGGAGACGAGAGAATTCTGAAAAGTCAGCTCTGATGAAACACGTTTGTGTTGTGGTTTCGAAACATGAAGGCGAACGACTGCACATACATGGGGTTTTGTTGCCTCTTTTTCGTTGCGACTAATGGAGTCGAAAACGTGTATATGACTTTTTATGTCCGAGATAAGAGGTGATTGAAAAACAAAGTCAAGATGGTGAATGTTTGTGGTCTCGGCGCGGAAAAGCGAAGGATTGTTCATATACGGCTGACTTTTTGTTGGCTCTATTTCTTTTCTCAATTGTGACCGACGGAAACGAAAAGGGAGTCGAAATCATGTCTCGATTGCTATTATGTGGGGGACGAGGGGGGTTTGAAGCTAGAAATTAAGAGTTATGTTTATGTTGTGGGATTTTTAAAATCGACATAATGGCATGCTATGCTAGTCGTCTTGTGCTGTCTCTTATTCGAGATATCGAGATTGGAAACTGACTGCTACTATGTGGAGATGGCTGGATCCTAGAAACCACCTCTAATGTGGCTCACGTCTGTGGCCCGGAAGGGATGGGACAAAGACATCGTTAATCCGTTCATGGTTCTGTGCTGCTGTTTTGCGCAGTCTAGAGTCGGACACCTGGAATCTGGAATTCTGGAAACGTTCTACCTACTAGTGTATGTCTCGCTTAATCGCCTCTTCACCTTTAATCATTCTTTCTGCGAAAGCAACACACAATTGCTATTGTGCGGAAGTTGAGGGGATCTCAAAATGGAAGATACATCTTCTCATGTTGGCCACCTAGGCTTTCTAAATCATATTCGCCACAAGCCGTACCACGCTATTGCAGTGCACTTTTGTGGTGTCAAAGTCGGAAGTTGGTAAGTAAAGAACCAAGACCGTTATGCGTGGTCTCTGCTGCTATATCTCTTGTCACCTCTTCTCTTTTGCAAAAGTAAAAGCGATTATTACGATGGGGAAAACGAGAAGTTATAAAAGCCTGGGAACGAAGATATGCTTGGTGGTCCGAGACTTTCAAAATCAAAGCTATCGCATACCTTCACAATGGCCCTGCGCGCCTTCCCTGATCAGTCGAAAGTCAGGTTTCAAAATGAAAAAGGGTATATTGTATGGGTCCGAGCTAATTTTTGTCTTGATCTTCCTCATCTGGTAGAGTATAACCGAAAGTGAAAACACTGCGCCGTTATGTTCTGCGGTCTGAGAGGCTCGGGACTAAAGAAAGAGAAATCACACTGAATGAACATTTGCTGCCTGTCCCCTCCACATCTAGTACAGAATAATCGAAAGATGAAGGGACATGGGGAACCTTGAAAATGGAAACCAAAACAGTTGGTTTCCATGTCTGCCTGTTCGAGATTATTTGTCAAACTCTATGTTCGAAGATCGACCACATTACCTGATTTTCTATGCTCAAACCCTCGGAAACAAAGGCAGACCATTCCTTTTGTATGATCCAGCGTCGTCTTTTCTCTTCCTCTCACTCTTAGTTCTGGAGCTCAAAAAATTGGAAAATTTAGCTGTCTGAGAGGCAGATGAAATTCGCAAATTTGCCAAAAACCACTTTATGCTTGGTACTCTGGGGGGTCCAGATCATACCTTCTAGGTGATCATACCTCTTCCCTACTTTCTCTTCTCAAAGAAAAGAAGACGTTAGAAATCGCATGAGAAATGCGACAAAAACGTTCTCTACTGTTACTTATGTATACTACTCAAAGTCTTATGCGCATCACGGCCAACCTAAACCTTGGTGAGGAAGACGCATGTCCCTAGTCTCACTCATCTATCTATCAGGAGCCAAGAACATGTTCGTCTTTATTCTACCCGAGTTTAAATCCTTCTGTGCATGATGTTCCCTACTTGAAGATGGGAATGGATAAGACCATGCGTTATGTTGCGAACCAAGTCAGAATGGCATTTTAGAGACTCTTACGCTGAGCGGTCAAAGTCTCTTTGCCTGGAATGTTGAGAATGAAAACATTGGCCCATGTCTTGGCGCAGGTATGAACTAAAGAAAGCTATGTTCTCTAAACAAGTCGCGAAACTCAACCGTTGCTATATCTATTGAGTATTTCCCTCTTTGGCGGAACTTTGGGTTAAGGCGCAATATCTAGCCTCTCATGTCTTTTCTTCTCCTCCACCGCGAAACATCAAAAACAGATGGGTTACTCTACGGACATGCTGGAGCTTCTTTTCTACTTCTAAAACTCCAATCTGCTACTCTGTCACTTTACATTCTCTGCTCTTTTCTCGTCAATATGAATTTCCAGCTCGAGACCGAAAAATTAAGCTCCAGCATCAATACTTTATTCACCCAATCCAATATTATGTGAGAAAGAATTCGCCGCAACTTTGAAACTTCAAAACTTGAATGATCACAACATATAGCCGAGTGTGCTTCCCTCCTTGCGATCACTGACTGGCAACTAAGTTTCTGTCGACCCTTTGTTCTTTCCCAACACTTCTTCAGCCATGGAAAACGGAAAGAAACGCTACACTCACAAGATGACTTGCACAAATCTTTTGCTCCGACTCCAAGTTCATAGTTATCGCCATGTATGTCCACCACCTCGGTCGCTCGTTCTTTAAGAGAAAAGGCATGAACAGTTAGTCCTTTGCGCCTCACTTTCTGTGGCTCAAAAAAGAAGAGTGTCAACTCTGTATGTCTGCCTTTCTCTCTCGAAGACATTATTAGAAAACCACGATCGATGTCTGGCGTGGGTCCTGGTTGTTTCGAAACTTACCACTCTTTTCTGACGTCTGTTTCTTCTTCAATCAACAGAAATATTACCACAAATATCTACGATTATTCTTCTTGTAGATTGTGGAATGAGAAGGTACAATCTGATCTTACACTCCATCTATTATTGTCTTCAATTTGACCATCTGTCGAAACAGCCGCAATCGCCGCTGATGCTTGGTTTCCACTCCGGCGACTCGTGTTATATGGCGTTTGCTCTTGGTGTGGTGGGGAGATCGAAAAGGCGTTGGGGATCATGATGCAAGTCGAGCAGGAACCATTTCGATGTTTCTGATCAAGCTCAAAGAAAGAATGTCTATGTTCATGGGAGAGCGGGGTATAGAAATAGCCTTTTCGTAACCGATCTGTAGAAAACGAGTACACATTGTGGAGAAAGTGTGTGGGGATTGAAAAAGCATGGTCGATGAGTGCGACCCTGGAACTTCATTTGCCTTATCTGCCAAAACCTCGTGCACGAGCTGCTATACGCGCCCTACATCTTTTTCACAGCCTCGTAGTCATGAAATCCATGCAAGCCAAGCTCATACACCTCGCTCAACCCACCTTTGACAGCTTCCTGCTCACCTCTCCTCAAGTCACTTACCTTGGGCAAGATACCACCATTCTCGTATGCCCTGATGGTCTCGAACCAAGTCTCAATCGTATCGTCATACCGTGTCCATCCGTACTTCCTCGCCTTGCTCACGCTCACAAGAGTAGGCCATGCTTTGCCCACTGCCCAGTCGACAAACCACCAGGTACTCCACCCAAAGGCCTCTGCCTTGCCGCCATACTTCTTGCATACGGTCTCCCACACAGGCTGCTTGTCAGTCGCCCACTCAGACAGACTGAAGGAGTTGGCAGCGTGGTACGAAGCTGCCTTGACGTCGGATTGTCCGTCAGAAGGGACTTCTGAAGCGACTTCAACACCATAGTGGGCGCCGAGGCGATGGAGGAGTGTTTTCCACAGGAACACATCACCGTTGGTGTGGTTGAAGTCCTCGTTGCGAGTGTGTGCGTGGGTGGTGGCCCAGACGGTGAGGTCAGCAACGGAAGGTGCGTAGGAGTTGTCCTCAGGGCAGTTCCAGAAGAACTTATTACCGCCGAAGTAAGCCTTTGACCCAGTCTCTTTGCAGCAGATGAAGTACATGACAATGCTGAGAGCGGCAGACATCCCGCTTTCTGAAACGAGTCAGTCTTCCGAATCGCATCAATGGTGTGCATTGGTTGACGTACTTCCTGGAGCATAGCCAATAATAGCGTCAGGGCGGATGATGTTCCATCCCCAACCTTCCCTAGCGGACATCTCTTGGAGATAGTCTTCTTGCTCATAGTAGAACTGATGCTCGTCCTCGATACGAGGAAGATCCTCAGGGCATGGGCAAATGGGTGGGTTCATCTTGTGGATACCATAGTACTTGCCACCGGTTTGCAGACAGACACGCTCGAGGTTCGATCCAGCGACTTGGTTGATGGCGTCCACGAAGTTCTTGAGCAAGGGAACGTTGGCTTCCTTCAAGGCATCAAAGTTCTCTTTGTGTACGTAGCTAGTGAAGTAAGCATGTGTAACGTCTTGACAACCACGCTCTCTCAATTTCGTGACGATGTGTTCGACTGGATTTAAGAAGTCGATGGCAACGAACTCGACCCTACAATCCTGCCAAAATGAAGCGAGCGGAGAGCGAGACGAAACAATGATTTTTGAACTGCCCACGTCAGCGATAGAGGTGAGATACACTCATTTACGACCGTGGTGCATACAACTCAGTCTTTGGCTGGCGGATGAGATGCTCGATGATAGCGTTGCCGCTGAGTCCATTAGCTCCGGTTACGAATGCTACTTTGCTCTTGATCTGAACCATGCTGTCTGCGGCTGGGAACTTTGCTTGTGATTTTGATTCTAAGTATGTTTTCAATTGTGACAAGAGACGTCCGGGGCCTGAAGAGAAGTTAAGGTAACGGCAGCGCTACAGCTTGGACCCAGCTAGTGGGTCTAGTGTCCACAAGTATGCATCGATGACGGAAATATCGTGTTTTCTGGTAAGGTGTGCTGCAACATGCCGGACACGCATATGGGTGCACTCTTCTCGGCTGTAGTAAAGAGCAAATGGGGATGGTGGCAGCTAATGCTTGAAATAGGGAAAGGATGGAACAGCCCTAACAGTGAGTGTTGCATTCTAATCTTGAAGAGGGGGAAATGAAGGAGAGTTCGTAAACTCCATCCGAGCCAAATCTCGGGTTTGAAGTACGAAAGAGGGGCCAACCGTAGTGAAGAGTCCCAGCACAGTTCTGAAGCTCGGGTCAGTGGTCACTAACATCGTCAATTTACTTGACTCGTACGAGCAAGCCCGCGACACAACCTCTCAGTCTGGACTAGATCGTCCCAGGTCTCTGCCCGAGTAACTTGTGGCCGAAGAGATGACGAGTTCGAGGATGTCGTACAAACACTGCCAAGTTGCGCGTCGCACAAGGTGGGTTGTTGTAGGTCGACTGACATTGAAGGCAGTCACAATGCATGAGCCACATGACGTAGTCACCTAAAAATACTTACGCGTATGGAATCACGTTTCGTCCACGAGTAATTTGATGAAGGTAATGTTGATTAGATGCGAGTGCCAGAGATCTCAGCGCGCAATTTGCCTGACCAATCATAGGCTAGAGGGTGTGCTGCGCCACTTCAGCCCCTCTACAGTCGCACTCTCCCTCAATCAGTCGACCCCACGCGCTCAGCTCAGCCGCGATGGCATCCATGTCAGCTCTTCCGGACATGGCCGCGCTTTCGCTGACCGAAGTAGGCGTGTCGCAGTTAAAGGCGCGTGTGATCCTACCAACGCCTTTGGCCAACCACCCGTCTCTCTGTGCCGCCCCTCCCCCGCCATATACATAAGCACAGCTTCCAGCAGCTGAGCTTCTCCTGATACTTTGCACTCCTATTCCACTCATTCCTACCGCCGTATAGAACCAGCATGTCAAGCAACGACTACTATGGCGGCCAAGGCCATGGCCACGGTTACGATGGCGCGCATCAACAGCAACAGCAAGGCTACGGCGGCTACGATCAGCAGCAGCAGCAGCAATACCCTTCAGCGCCAGCATACGGCCAGCCCCAGCACGACCAGTATGGCCAGGGGCACAGCCCTTATCCCCAAGGACAGGTGCGTACGAATGCGCGGCATATGCGCCCAAGACACTGTTGCCGATGCTGATAGTCTTCCAGAGCCAGTACCCAACTCCTGCGCACGACCAGTACGGCCAAGCTCCCCAACAGCACGGCTATGGCGCACCGCAAGGTCAGTACGACCAAGGCTACGATGCCAACCGCAGCCACTCTCCCTACCCGCCGCCGGCGCAACACCAGCAGTACCACGATCCCAATCAGCAACACGGGCAGCCGCAGCAGCAGTATGGACAGCAGCAACACGGATATGGAGACCAACACCAGCAACAAGGCTACGGTGGTCAACAGCAGGGCCAGTATGGCCAACCTGGCGCTCCAGGTGGCCCTGCTGATGGTGAGCGCGGTCTTGGTTCCACGCTCATTGGAGGCGCAGGCGGCGCATTCATGGGCAACAAGCTTGGAGGTGGCGCATTGGGTACTATTGGCGGATTGATCGCAGGTGCCGTTGGCGCAAACATGTTGAGCGACAAGTAAGGAGCCTGTGATATCTGGACACTCACACGTACAAACACTGACAACCAACGCAGGGCTGAAGACAAGAAGAAGAAAAAGCACAAGAAACATAGCAGCCACAGCTCTCACCACGGCTCCCACCACAGCTCGTCGTACGCTGGATCTTCTGCTGGGGTTGGTGGCTTATATGCGGCCAGCGCTCATGGTCATGGTCACAAGAAGCACAAGCATAGGAGCCGCAGCCGGGGAGGTAGCAGCTCCTCGTCATCCAGTAGCGACTCGGACTGAGAAGCTGCAGTCTAACACCTCCTGTTTCTGGGTGTAGCCCTGTAATGCACCCGTCTAGTTAGAAGAGACTCATCATCCTCATCCTAAGTAATGCACAGATTGCATAGTAATATTCATACTTTCAACATTGATGTTGCTGTTTTCTTAATCACGCCCAACGCCTCAATGACTTGACTCACTGCATCACTGTAACATTATCTACCGAGGAGGGCTGTGTAGCAAGGGCGCAGGGCTGAAGCATTACAGGGTCCATCTGAATTGCTAGCACCTTCGAAATTTAGCGTCGGCACTAGCCTAAAACTTACTCATTGGGCAACTTCGAATAATTTTCGAAAGCACCCCGCAACAACACTGCACAATCGATAAGGAGTCAAGATGGGAGACGTCCTGCTTCAGTTCTTTCGCAAGACGCTGCCCGATGAGCTCGCCGCCGTGCTTGGGGATGTTCTCAAGGCTACGGAAACCGCGGACCTTCTCACACTTAGTCAGCTACCAGAAATTCAGATCTTGCTAGGACACCAGGACAATGATGCCACCAGAGATGTCAAGAGGGAAAACTTCGATACCTGGAGCGATTATATCTTCCATCGACTGAGCCTGTTGTTCCCATCACGGACCGAAGAGGAGGGTGCATCGATCAAGGAGTCACTAGCATACAGAGCGCATTTGCTATGGGCAGTCGCTGTCGCTTCTTTGTATGCTTTTGTCCAGTCGACAGTTACTGGACCGCCGCTTTCCTACAAATCTGCCGATGTCCTGTTGCCCAAAGATGTATCAGGAGATGCTATCACCGTCCGCAAAATCCAGCAAAAATTGATCTCATCACTGAGCATAGATGGCGTTGCAGCATACAAGCTCACTCCCAACATCGAGCTTTTGTGTCTTGCAGACACCATTTTGGTCAGTCCGGTACTTCAGAAGTTTGTTGAACTTTCATCATGGGCGAGGTTGCGTGTCAACTTTACATACCAGAGGCTTTTGAGCGAGGTTGCGTCCAGTCTGCAGACCAAGATCTACGATGATCTGAAATCTGTCGAGAGGATCGTCCAGGACTCTGAAAAGGCCAAAGAGATTGAAGATCTGCACCCAACCTTTCTTTTAGAGAGAGCAGCTGTCCACACGCACCATGGTCTGGACAAGCAGGCTAGAGCCGATCTAGACCAGGCGACCGCAGAGCGCAAGTTTGAGTTTGCTCTGACTGGTTTGATGGGTAAGAGGACAAAGTTCCAACATAAAGATACCAGTCAGTTATTAGTATTGGCTCGAAGTGCTGGCTCGGAAACAAGTGCCAATGCTACAGAGACATCAGGGCCGAAAGCGCTTGAGCTCAACGATGATACTCTGCACGAAAACATTCAGTTCACGGAGAAGATTGCATCGATGGACATTAAAGACGAATCCAAGCTCCCACCCACACTCACAGAGCTAGATCCTGCAAATCAACCCCTGTTGGAACCACTGGACTCGGTGATTTTGCTTTCGTTAGCAGAGAGCATCAAGAACACGAATCCAGCCGATGGCATCACGAGAGAACAGACGATACCATATGCCGAGCGAGTCTTAGATGGTGGTAGCTCGAACTGGCAAGTGTACACACATGCCTTGCTCGTTCGCAGCCGCATCGAGGGCTACAAAACCAGGACGATGGAACGTGGACTTTTGCAACTTCAAGCGCTTGTCGACCAAGTAATCGCAGAGACATCTGGCGAATCAACCTCAGATGCTGAGACGGGAGAGAAGATAACTGCTTTCCTGCCAGGTGCAAAAGAAGGAGAGTCGGCGCCAGTGGAGGATCGTCTGCGATATGTTTTCGCACTTTCCTCGCCCTCGCGCTGGGAACTGGAAGCGGAACTTGCTTCGCGATGGGTTCACATTGGTGGTCTGCGATCTGCGCTTGATATTTATGAGAGGCTTGAAATGTGGGCCGAAGCAGCACTCTGTTACGCGGCCACAGAGAAGGAAGACAAGGCGCGCAGGATGATCCGAAGGCAACTATTCCACGCAACAAACGGCGACGACGAATCTGCAGACCCTGACTCCGAAACATGGGAGGGCGCTCCACGAGACCCACCACCTGCGGAAGCACCACGATTTTACTGTATTCTGGGTGATATCGACAGCGACCTTACCATGTATGAAAAGGCATGGGAAGTGTCAGGAAACCGCTACGCCCGTGCTCAACGGTCCCTTGGCCAACGCTATATTGTCCAACGGGACTACACCAAAGCTGCAGAAGCGTATCAATTGGCCATCAAGTGCAACGCACTCAACCATCCCGCCTGGTTCGCCCTTGGCTGCGCTTATCTCGAATTGCAACAATTCAAGAATGCTGTCGAATCCTTCAGCCGCTGTGTTCAGCTCGATGAGCAAGACGCAGAAGCTTGGTCCAACCTTGCTGCCTCACTCCTACACCTGCGACCTAAAGCCAAGACGCCCGAGGAGGAGGCAGAGACTGGTAAAGTGACAAACCACCCGCGTACCGATGCATTGAAGGCGTTCAAACGCGCCGCCACTCTCAAGCACGACAACTACCGCATTTGGTCTAATGTACTCGCCGTCGCTGCATCTACGAACCCACCGAGCTACGCAGATATTGTCACTGCGCAACGCCGGATCTGCGAGCTTCGTGGTAAGACAGACGGAGAGAAGTGTGTCGACGACGAGATTCTTGATCTTTTGATCAAGCATTTGGTGCAGAGCGAGGAGAGACTAGACTTGAGTAAGCCAGGTCTACCGCGTCTAGTGAGCGAGCTGGTCGAGAAGCACGTCAAGCCGCTCATCACCTTCTCCCCCAAGCTTTGGGCTATCCTCGCCACATTATACACGCACAGTGGAAGGCCCACCAGTGCACTGGAGTGCCACGAGAAGGCATGGCGCGCCGTTACAAGTCAGCCAAAATGGGAAGATCAAGATGAGAAGATCTGGGATGCCGTCGTAGATCAGACAGTCGACCTGGTGGATGCCTACGAGACATTGGGCCCAAGGGAACGCACGGAAGGATTAGGAGCTGGTGAAGGCGCAGTAGTCGCGAAGGACTGGAAGTTCAAGGCTCGCAGTGCAGTACGAAGTGTGATGGGCAAGGGTAAAGAGGCGTGGGAAGACAGCAAAGGGTGGGAGAAGTTGGTGGAGAGGATGGAGGAATTGAAAGCGAGTGGGTAGAAACCAGGTATGCCAGAAAACAAGAAACCGATTACTGTGAATCTTTTTTTATCCGTTTAATGTGAGGTTCCATCTACAACATCCAAACTCAACACATTGTATCAATGGCGATTGAACCCCAGCTCGTCTGACGTCACTCTAATTTCATTTTTAGGCATCCACTCACGTGCGATGCCCATTTCAAAGATAAATCTATTCGAGTTTCTCCATACTGTACCGAAATAAGGGTTTGCTTGTAGAAAGAATGATCCCGGAGTCTCAATCATGTGCAGAACTCATTACGGATGCAGACACGCTGATTGGGTGTGATGCAGTCGGACAGAAAGATGAACCACCACTTGTAGCGCTGCCACAACTGAGTGGTGGTACGATTGCAGAGAGAAAGAGGCCGCGGAGCTTAGTCGAGGAAGAGAGCGATGGGTGTAACAAGAGGAGGGCGACGAATGCACAGCATACTTTATCAACCAGTGCAGACGATACGGCTACCGGCACTTCATCGCCAAATCCACCAAAGGCCGGACAAACGATAGGTATAAACTCAAACAACAAGAAGCCGCCTCTCGCAATCGAAGACCTTTCTTTTGACTACGACCGTTCCCAGTTGCGTGACCCCCGCACCACTCCAGGTCGCAAAGCACGCCCCCATTACGTCGAATACGACATCCCGACTGAACTCCGAGAGCATCTCGAACGCACGCGTAGTATCTTCAAATATGAGCAGCCCCCGGGTTCCACAAACAACGCTGTAGCGAAGGACATGTTTTCAGCTGAAGTCCGAAACATTCCCTGGAAAGACTATTACCACATGTACCAATGCTACGATAAAGGCAGAGACGGATCCCCTATCTACGATGCCTGCGGATTCCAACTCGACTATGCAAAGGTAGTCAGATGTCTCGAGGGCTCGAAACACGACACAGAAAAGAGGATACGGTGTATGGCGAAGGATCAAGAAGTAAGGAAGGGGCAGAGAGAAGGAATATACAAACGATTTTTCAAAGAAAAACCAAATGAGTACGAGAGAGCGTATTTGTTCCTTGAAGAAATAGTCCGCGATCAGATGAGCAAAGACTTGGATGTGCCGAGCCATCAGCTGAGCATAAGGCACGCAAAGTTGTGGCGCGAGAAGGGATTCCAGCCTGTGAGGTTCAGGCAGTGGTGGAGGGAGCCGAATGAGGAGGAAAAACGTAGATTGAGGAAGATGCAGATAGGTTGTGCATTGAGGAAACACGTGTAGAGTGATCCATTGCTGGTTTTGCTTACCAGAGGCTATTACTAGCCTGAGTGGGCTGTCCGTTATGGAGTAATCAGTCGATGTCTTCGGGAAGTTAATGTCTGCGCCTTGACAGTGAAAGGTCTGTCAACAATCAAACAAACAGCCTGCGGGTCGCGAAGGTGAAGGAGACTTATAATCCACCACCTGAGTTTCCTCAATTCTGTTCTAGCTTAATCCTTCCACCACCGCCGCTGATCTACTTCCAGTCCTCCATTTCATTTCCTCATCTCAGATCAAATTTTGCCGACATGTCTCCCAGCCGAACCTCTAAACCCACCCTTCCAACCCTCCGACCCGTTCATCTTCTCGCACCGCGAACATGCCCCATCATTACCGGTACTCCACCTTTAACAATGCGTTTACTAAGTATTAACCACCCACAGACGGCGTAATCAGCATCCTCCTAACAGACTCCTACCGCCTACAGCCCTACATCCTCAACCCCAACTCTCACTCCACCACTACTACCACAGCCAACCCCGAACCACCTCACCTCCCCCTCCGCTACATATTCGGCACCGACCTCGACAGCAACAAAATGTGGTCGGCCAATCCACTACCCGATGGAATGAGGGCGATAGACCGCGACTGGGTGTTTACTTCGATCGTAACCCTGATCTAGTGCTGGAGAGGCCCGTGGAAGATCAAAATGCGTATTTGGCGACGAGGAAGTATCTTGGGCTACCGGAGTTGAGGTGGGCGCGGGACTTGAGGGGGATGGCTGAGTGGCAGGCGAGGATGGTGGGGGTGTCATATGTGAGAGGTGGGGAGGGCGATGGGAAGGGATGCAGGGAGGGTGGTAGTCGGCCTTGAGTGTGGAGAATGAGAGGTGGAGGGTATAGAAGCATATTAGTTAGGCATGAGTCTAGTTCGGGTTGAAGGGTCATTTTGTTCTATCACTCTATAAGTGAACTCATCTACACACCAACGTCTTGATTCGTTTCCAAAGAAAGTGTCGTCGAAATCAACTCTGCGACTCTGTCAAGGACTCTCTTGCGTCCTACCACGCTTAAGTGGACTTGACTCGACCTTGAACTGCAACTTGGTGGGTCGCCATGGTGCGCCATAACGACTTGCCGTACGTGGAGTTATAGGCGAGACCGTTGGTCTTTTTGGCGTCTGCGCGGAGAAAGACTCCTTCGGACGGATCTTTGTTGGTGTGCGCTCAGCATATCGCTCTTCGAATGCTCGAGGTTTCTTGGCAATGCTTCGTGGAGTAGTTCCGGACTGTGCTTCTCGCTTTATCCGCGGTGTTCGTGGTGTGATGGGTCCTTCTCTTGCGATTCTCCGGCGCTCTGAGGTTCTGACACCTAATTGCAGCGCTTCGCCAACGGCCCCATGGAGTGCAAGGAAAGGGAATGTTAGGACATGTCGGATTGAAATGTTGACATGTAGCTTTAGATCAATAAGATTATCCGAGATGTCAAAGATTGCTTGTGATCTCCTGGGCTGGGCTGCATCGTTTGTTCCGTTCTTGTGCGCTGCGGTATCTGGCTCGTTGCTCATGATTTTGACCTTTTCGAACGTTCCGTTGTCTTGCCATTCTTGCAGAGCGATTTTGTCCAGGTTCTGCGACCCGATCAGCTCTAGAGGCAATCTCAAAGCGCGGGTCAGAGCTTGCGTGTGCAGAACGGACAATTCGAGTTTTGGATGAAAAGTATCGCGAACACCGAGATACCAACTCAAACATTGTGTGAGCTCTCTTGCATCCATTCCTGAAGGCAGATAGCTCAGACCACGTAGCAAGTCTTCGAAAGTAGGTACCGTGTATCCCTTCAGCTTTTTCTCCAGGTATGCGCCAGGTGTGAGGTGATTGGTGTATGCATCCGGGTCTTCTACACACTCATGTCCGCTGGTCCTGAAGCCTGGGAGTACAAGCTTGACATCGTCACGCTGGATCTGGTTCATCACTGCTGGATGCATGTGACTTTGTGAGTCTCCGTGGAAGAAGTACTGGTGGAACCAGTCAGCACCATTTCCTAGATATAAAGATCCAAGACACGTACCTGAATAGCCAAAATATCTGACCCGCGATAGCCGTTTCTTGTCAGGCGTATCATAACATCCTTCCATCGAACATGATGCGGGTAGTAGGCGTTAATCTCTTTTGCTGAGAGTGGTATACCCGGTGGAAGAAGGGCGTCAATAGACAAAGCATCTGGGTACCAAGTGTAGTTTCTTACTAGCTCCCCGGGTTGGGCGCTTGAGTCGCGAAGCGTGGCACAGACAGCTTTCACGCTGAAAGTTCGTGTTTCATCGTTCCAGTCCCCATTCGATAGCAGGTTGGTGGGTGCCTTATCAGCGGTTGCTCTGTTAGACGACTCATGAGCGCCTAGTTCTATACAGACCTTGCTATCAGCGCGTGGTGTTGAAGACATCGAAAGGTTTGGTGGCGTCTCTGGTGATGAAGTGATAGGCAACCATAAAAGGTGTTGGAAGCAACGTGGGAAGTCGTCTGTAGTCTGGTTGCTGAAAGCAGTGCCTTCACTTCGTAGGTGAACGCGAAATAGGGTTGCCACGATCATATCACTCAAACTAGCTGCTTTTCGCATCATCGCGCGCTCGCACTGCTTTTGAGAACTTGACTATTCTAATGACGTGACTGCTCTTTCGACCGTCGCAGAATCTTGTGAAGAAGATGATAGGATATCTGAAGGCTCCCTGTGAAGTTCAGATATGCCTCTCTCGACATCACCCATCGTTCCTGCTTGTAAGAATTCCAAGCAATGACAACAAGATGATATAAAGAGGATAGATGATAGCAAACAGCCGGCAGTGCCCGGAGGATAGAGTTGCAAATATCTTGAGAGCCCTGCACAATTTAAGAACTGAGACGTGGAGTGGAACACTTTTTCTGTCTGTAGATGAGTACTAAAGTCAGTGACGGCAACGCTAAGTTGAACAGGCAACGTCAAGACAACAAAACAGTGACAGCGAGAATGACGAGCTGGCAATCGCACCGACTTGATAAAGTTCTCTCTAGTTCCTGCTCTTCTACATGAACGAGATAGAGGTCCATTGTTTCCATGAGACATTTCTTAGATAGGACTACTGATTGTTCAGATCACTGGCATCTCAAGTGCACAGCTCTGGACTGGAAGTATAGCAGCAAACCGGAACTTAATTCCTCTCGCTCCTTTTCCAAGAGGTGTTTCGCTCTGAAGCCTGTGTTGTACGCCAAAATGAGACGAGACAGATGACTGAAGTGAAAGCGGGAGTGCGCCCGTAGCGCGTCGATATCTCCGGCGGTTAGGTCACCGACGCTTGGATACGTCATCCCTGTCAACCGAGGCCGACTCCGCATCAGTATCCGAAGCTGCATGCCATCAACAATCATGTAGGACCATGATATAACTGACCACCACCCATAGCCCCATAGACCTATTACTTATCATGGCAACCAAAACTGTACCTACGCTCACCCTCGAAGGTGCCCGCACCGCGGTGGCCGCTGCCGAACAGCGCGCCAAAGAGATCGGAGTCCCCATGAACATCGCAATCGTCGACCATGCTACCCACCTATTGAGCTTCGCCCGTATGGAAGGCGCGAAGTTCACGTCGATCAACATCGCAATCGATAAAGCCTTTACAGCCGCAGGCCACAAAGTCCCCACATCTGTATACAAAGAGAACGTGTGGCCTGGCGGTCCTGCGTACGGCATTAATCATACAAATGGAGGGAGGTTCAACACGATCGGAGGCGGGCTACCGATTGTATTGGACGGAACTGTGGTCGGCGCTATTGGATGCAGTACGGGTACACCAACGCAGGACGAAGACGTAAGCATGGCAGGGAAAAAGGCCGTGGAGAAGAGCTTTGGACCTAAGGCAAAGCTATGATATAGGGACCACGAACCTCGGTTCATACGACCTGGCCCACAACAGCAGACCGTGAAGACCTGAGGCTGTCAGTAAGAGCTTGGTTGGGAGGCATGACTTTGGTGGAGTGTACCGAGGAGTTACATCAGGGCATCTCGACTGATAAGATAATACTTGTCGCAACGTTTCGGATCAAAGCACCAGTTCTCATCCCATATGTATGGCCCTTATGAGTCTTTGAGCGTTTGTCCGCACCTGGTGTCTGTGTAGTGTCTTGAAAGGCCATCGAACCTGCTTTGCGTAGGCTCAGACGTGAGGTACAGTGACTCCAGAGGAGATGGTGTGGAGTGGCTCGGTTTTACGTACACTATCTACCGGCTCTTTTGAGAGGACAATTGGCGCAAAACCTTCCTTGAGCACAAGGATGAAACTAATCATATCGGGATCTCATAATGCGTGAGAGTATAAGAGATTGTTCATTTGCAACATCATGCAAGCGCTCGCAGGCAGAGTGTGACTGATGGGCGAACCTTTGCCCACCTCACAGCCTCAAGGGTAAGAACTCTGTTTCGAGGCGTCTGTGCAGCTGGTAAACGTTTGACAACCTCTGCGTCGGGAGAAGACTCACCCTCACACGTTGACATGTTCCCAGCGTTTAAGCGGTTAAGTGCAACATTGCACTGCTTATTTCAGAGCTTGGGCCGACGATCTTGACCCCGAGTCGAGGGCGATACATGACATCGCGCAGTAAGCATATGGCTTGGTCGCGAAGCCTTTTTGGCTACGTCTGTTAGTTCTTCTCGGGCCGGTACCTTCGTAAGACTCAAGGTAGTACCTTGGACAGACCGACGATTGAGGATGAGGTTCGAATGAGATGTCAATTATGAACACACACGCAACAAACCCGTGTCCGTTCTGTAGACGAATCCTGTACGGTGCAAATATATCCGAGGCATTCGTAGTTCTTGTGTAGATTGCCTACTGGCTAGTCTTTCACAACGCGTCATCGTCACTGCCGTTATCACGGCCCGCGAAGGCACCGGCTTCGGACGATGCCACTAAGCCCAGAGCAGCTGTAGTGAGGCTCTGCGACCCACCACTACCGGACATAACGCCAAAGTCTGCCACATCCAAGCCGACAAGAGTTTACCCGGCCGCCACGAAGCTTAAATCTTTTCCCTTTCGGTCTCCACATGGTCGTCACTTCATATTAGAAAGTCGCGAAATTGGTTGGACGCTCCACAATGCATAGGATCGAGCTTCACCAGGATTGCAGATGCATCCGCTCGACTCCGCGTGGAGAACTCCACACACAGAGAATGTTCACCCTGAGACTGTCTTCGGGGTAAGGACAGACCGTGGGGGAGAGATGGAGAATCCAAGCGATTCAACAAATTATGTGGAGCGCCGTGGAGCTCCGTAAAAGTCGGTGCGCGAACTTCGGACTCATAACTACTGCCCTTCTCTGCCTCTTTGCTTGACCCAATGCTCTGCCATTCGCACTCAACATCTCGTCACTGAATCGAACTTTGTCAAGATGGGCATCCTCACCATGGTCGAAGACCGGCCCACGCCGAAGAGCGTGTACAATTGGCGCGTCTACGTCTCAGCAATGACCGCGTCCTTCGCGTCTTGCATGATTGGATACACGACATCCTTCATCGGAACAACTGTAGCCCTCGAGTCGTTCAAGGACGAATTTGGTCTTTCTTCTATGAGCGCCTCTCAGTCGAGCTTGATTCAGGCAAACGTTGTTTCCTTATTCCAGGCTGGAGCTTTCTTCGGATCCATCTTCTCCTACGGCACGGCCTACTACTTCGGTCGCAGAATCACGCTGTGGACTTTTGTCACACTCTTCATCATTGGAGCTTGTGTCACATTTGCTGCGATTGGAGGTCATCTAGGTCCGATGTACGCAGGTAGATTCATTTCTGGATTCGGTGTCGGAGGGTGCACTATGATTGTAAGTTTCCGTTGTTCACCTAGGCTGTTTGAAGAACTGCATGCTTACTATCAACTAGGTACCAATCTTCATTTCAGAAATTGCTCCACCAGCTATTCGTGGTCGCCTCGTCGGAACTTACGAGCTCGGCTGGCAAATTGGTGGTCTGGTGGGTTTCTGGATCAACTACGGCATGCACCAGACTGTACCCTACGGACGGAACCAATGGCTCATTCCGTTTGCTGTCCAGCTTATCCCAGCGGGCATGGTGCTCATCGGTAGTCTTTTGTTTCTGCGAGAAACACCTCGCTGGCTGTGGACCAAAGGCCGTCGCGAGAAGGGTATCGTAAATCTCTGCTGGTACAGGCAGTTGAGCCCTGACGATACCTACATCTTGGAAGAGATCGAGATGATGGACCTCCAGATCAATGATCTACCAACCGGTTTCATCAAGCCTATCCGATTGGCTTTGTCAAATAGCACAGTCCTGTGGCGTTTGTTTCTTGGACACATGCTCTTCCTCCTTCAAAACTTCTCCGGTATCAATGCCATTGTCAGTATACCCACCCATTGTATCCAGGGGTTGCACACTAACAACTTTCAGAACTATTACTCACCCACGATCTTCCGAACTATGGGCGTAACAAGTACAGATACCGTCGACCTCATGACTGGCCTCTTTGGCGTTGTCAAGTGCATCATGACCATCATCTGGCTCACTGTTCTGATCGACAAGCTCGGCCGCCGCACTCTCTTCCTCGGTGGTGGCATATTCGGCGCAGCATGCATGATCACCATTGGTGCCTTGATTGTCACCGAGCCAACCAGTGCCGAAGGCTCCAGCCTCTCTGGGCAAGGTATCGCCACGATCTTCATGATCTACCTCTGGACCTGCGTCTACATCACGTCTTGGAACGGCACACCTTGGGTTGTAAATGCCGAGATGTTCAACCAAGCCACTCGCAACGTGGGACAAGTTGGCGCATCTATGGCGAACTGGCTGTGGACTTTTGTGATTGCTCGCATCACGCCTAACATGGTTGCTGGTATGGGCAAGAACGGCTTTGGCATGTACTTCTTCTTTGGCGCAGTCAGCGCATGCGCTGCCGTATTTGTCTGGTTCCTGGTTCCAGAGACGAAGTCGGTGCCGCTTGATCAGATGGATCGCCTGTTTGAAATCAAGCCGGTCAGGAAGGCGCAACCGCAGCTTATGGAGGAGCTGGCGCAGAACAATGTGGAGTTTGCGAAGCTTGATAGGAAAGATGAGGAATCGCCTGAGCAGGTTGAAAAGCGATGATAGATAAAGCTGTGGACGCTATTCCGCTGTTGCTCATAGATAGTTATGATATTAACACGAAGACATGATTGTCCGTTCACGCCTACAACAATTACACGTAGTTGACTCCTTTCATACGGGTGATGTCACTTTCGGTCTCAACTCCAAATTCCATCGAGTCATCAATCATGCACGCACACCACCCTGTTCTTTTAGCGGAACGGCAGTTTCTACGTAAAGTCCCATTACCTAAATACCTGGGTTTTCCAACGACTGAGAATTACGGAAAGCAGCGTCCTCATCGGATGATAATCATCAAGTGAAGCTCAGCTATTTTTTACTTAGTTTCTTTGCACGTCTTTCTCACTCGATTGGTAGGTTACACATTCACAGACATATGAAGCTCCTACACAAGAAGACCGTGGCTCTGCACCAGAAGCATACAACACCATTTCGGTAATTTTGATCAGCACAATGCTAGAGACCAGTTTTGGACAGCAGGAAGCACTCATGCGTTTTGCTTTCTTATTGTTTTTCTCTGACAAACAGTCTATCGAAAATTCAGGTTTTAATTGTTCACACGAGTAGTGAAAGAAGTTAGACGTTGAAGGTGTTTGAAACCAAGTAAGTGCCATTTTTTTTACTGCAAGAAGCAGTGCTTATAGAGAAAACTATCCGAGTTCGAGGGCAAGATTCTCCAGACATCCATGTTTGCATGTCTTGAATCCAAGTACAGGGCTTCTAATATGGTGATAGCAGTCTGTAAACTGCGAATAGCTTCCACATCCGAGTTTGCTATCAGGGTTTTCAGTTCTGGTTTCCTGTCCTGTTGCTACTTGATATGCAGGAAGAAAAGATTTGGAGTTGCAAGGGGGCTCGCATCATTATTCCAATTCTAGTCGTTTTGACTTTCCAGGCTTGGCCTCGTTGCATTGAAAAGACTGAGGAAGTTCGTTTCTAAGAACTGCTCATCAAGAAGTCTTCCATTAAGTGTTTGTCTGCAGTTTTTTGCTTTTCTATTTCCAGTAAAAGACAATGATTGATTGTAGCAAAGGTGAAGTGAGGATTGTGTCGAGCCAAAGGCATCGCACGAACTTTTCACACATAGCGATTTTTCTTGGGGTATTTGCACGAGCTCAGACAACAAAGAACATAATGTGGCATGTAGACACCTTCCGAAGATTTGGCACAGACAATAGACTATCTTGAGAGACTACAAGAGGACGGAACTCGTATTTTCGGCTCATGAACCGAGGGCCGAAACGTCAAAGAAGCCATAGCGAGAAAGCAATGAATTTTCAATCCGAAATCTTTTCGCCTCAGACATTCGTAACATAGTATATCTTTTCCAACTTCACATCATGAATACATGCGACAGCTGCTTTTGTCATTCAGTTGCAGCGTTCCAGAGCCTTGAGACTTAGAAGAATATCACTTGGTCATGCCAATTTTGCATGACTTCAGACATCTCCAACGCCGAGAGATGTTGGTGACTTCCTCACTCTCAAATTCGTCCAGTGCACATCGTCTGGCGTTGTGGCGTTTTCAATACCCATATGCAGAGAACCAGATGGCCAGGCAAAGACAGAGACACCGGAAACATCGATGGATGGTATAGAACTTTGGTTCAAGCTTTGTCACATGCAATACAGGGAATCACGTTTAGATTTTCGACTCCTCAGTTGCTCCACATGATGTCTCATCATATGTGTTTTCATGAAGTTGAATATGCGATGATCAAGGTTGGAGGGTAGAGATGAGCAAATGGAATCGGTGAGAGCCCCCAATCCAACATCGAAATACTTGAGTGAAGACTGTTCCTTCCCATAGGATAGCAAGGCTACGACTTCCACTCTCCTGTCCACTGGTCATGGATATCCAGGTTTGCTTCTTGAAATCCACATAGCTTGCGGAACTCAAAAATTTCGAGTATCACAAAGAAGAGAAGAAGAAAAGACATTTGTCGGAGCTTTGGCCATTGTCGACACAGGGAAGCATGCATATAATGCAGATGCATTTACCGCTGCGCAGTTGTTGAACTAGAACAACTGTAAGAGAGGAAGAAGAAGTTGCAGCCATCACATTGTAGAAAACTATGCATTTCTATCTCCAACATGTCTTGCATCGTTGGAACTTTTTGAAAAGTCCAGCACACCACATGAACAAAACAAATTCCAACTTCCAACTTCTCGGGTGACTTTTCAAAGCGTGGACATCTGGCAGACCAGAAGGGCTTTTACGCGCATAGGATGTAGAGACATTGCTTTGTAAACATTTCCATTTCAGTCGCGATCTGTTCTTTCAAGAAGCCGGCCAGCACAGATACATGTCGCTACGACCTCGCGTTTTCGAGCACAGAGAAGGAAAGAGACATGATGTCTCACGCTGTGCGTTTGTGATTGAGAAGGAAGCAGAGAAAAGAATGAGAGTTGTAACACAGGGATGATTGTCGACGCAACCACACTCGCGCCATCGACGTTTATGTCAGAGTCTTCGATAGGTTCCACATGATGCATAGTTTTGAGGACTTGGTCGACACTCTGGTCATAATGTATTGGCAATTTCGGGACATACATCAGACTCAGACATGTGTGCTGAAACACTCGAATTTGGAAAGATATTTCATGATTTGAGTTCCGCAGATTGTTCGACAAAGAACACATAAACGTTCGTGGAGTTTCTTGAGGCAGCCAAGCGAGAATATTACTGTTGTGGAGAGTGTTTCCTTCCGTGTGAGGTTTTCATTTTCGTGAGACAAACATGATTGACTTTTGAATCTCTTTGGATGACACTGGGAAAAACACATATGAACTGTGGTTTTTGTATTTTGGAGAACTGTGCAAGAAAGATATGATTAGCAAGAAGAAAGCCAGAAGCAGCGAAGGACTTGTAGTGTCGAGGCACGTGAGATATGGCGTTCGGAAAACGCGTTGAGTGGTTGGTGTTGCAGAGCACAATTCGAGGACAAACGAAGACGATGAGATAGTCGTAAGAAGCGTGGTATTGCTTTTGCTCTGCTACAATACGCTAATAAACACAATTCAGAATTTACAACTGCTCGTTGACGAACAACCCAGCCATGCCCATACCAGTACCAATGCACATACTGGTGAGAAGGATCTTCTTCTTCTGTCGCCTGCACTCACTCAGACCTGTGACAATCTGCCTCGCGCCTGTGCAGCCGAGCGGGTGGCCCAGCGCAATGGCACCTCCCCTAACGTTCATCTTGCTGTGGTCGATCTTCAGCGTCTCAAGGCAGTATACGGCCATCGAGGCAAAGGCCTCATTGAGCTCGATGAGATCGACGTCATCGAGTGAGAGGTTGAACTGGGAGAGGAGCTTGGGAATGGCGACGGAGGGGCCAATGCCCATAATTCTTGGAGGCAGGCCAGCGACGGTGGCACCAACGTACTTGGCCAGAATAGGCTGGCCGAGCGCCTCGGCCTTGCTGCGCTTCATCATGAGCACTGCGGCTGCACCGTCGGTGAGTTGTGATGAGTTGCCTGCGTGGCTCCTGTCGCCGTGGGGAAGGAAAGCAGGCTTGAGCTTCTGTAGCGATTCGAATGTGGTGCCGTAGCGGATGCCCTCGTCCTTGGTGAGTGTGACTTCCTTCTCCTCGCCAGTCTTGGGGTCCTTGACAGTTGCCTTGATGGGCGAAACCTCGTCGTCGAACCATCCAGCCTTCTGCGCGACCTCAGCGCGACGGTAGGACTCAGCAGCGTACCTGTCCTGGCGCTCACGGCTGATGTTGAAGTCCTTGCCGACGTTCTCGGATGTCTGGCCCATGGGCTGCATGCAATCGCAGGCCTCAGGGTTCTTGAGGATCTCGTCGACGAACGGGCGCTCGAGCCTGTCACCACCGCTGGTCATGCTCTCGGCGCCCATGGCGACACCGCACTCGATGGCGCCAACGGCGATTTGGTTGGCGATGTCCTGCACAGCCTTGAGACCCGACGAGCAGAAGCGGTTCAGCGAGGAACCGGCGGTGGTGTTGGGGAAGCCAGCGGCGAGCATAGCGGCGCGCACGTAGTAGGCGGCTTTGGCATCAGAAACATTGCCGCAGCAGATGTCTTCGACAACGGCAGGGTCAAGCTTGGACTGTGAGACGACCTGCTTGAGCGTCTTAACAAGGAGACCGTCCAGCGTTGTGTCCTTGAAGCCGCCCTTGTGGGCTTTTGTGAGGGGCGTACGGATAGCGAGGGTGATGACTACATCGTCGGGGTTCTTGGTGGTGCTGGTGAATCATTAGCCAGATTCTCCATTGTGCAGCTGTGATACTGGGTTGCGTACATGGTCGACAGGCCGCTCGTGGAGGGCGAGATCTGGGCAACAATGGACTTGAGACGTTCTGTCATGTTGATTTTGTGATGTGACGAATTCTTTTTTTTAGAGGAGAACAAAAGGTAGAACTGTACGAGATAGACGTTGAGCAATGATGCGGAGGCGGAAAGCGGAGAGCTTTAACAAAGATGGGGTTGCCGCAGCGAGCGAGGAGCCGAGGCATCTCGGACTCAAATCACGGGGCTCGGCAGTTCAGAACGACGCCCAGCCCTCGGAGTCTCGCACCTCACTCAACCAACATCACCATGCCGAGCGCGAGGCTGCAAACACCTCACACAGTGGCAACCGACACGGCCTTGCTGTGACTGTAATCTGAATGCGACGGAGATAGTCACAGCACAGATGGCCGTAAGATTACTTCAGTTTCGGTTCTCTCAGCGTCGCTTTTGACGAAGCAAGCACCTTGATGACTAATCAAACCTCAGCCTCGCGCACAACGAATAGGACACCGCTGTATGATACTAGAGGCCGTCCCAGGTGCATGTTTCTGAATACTGGACGCAAGAGCTTCTTCGTTCGAACCAAGTCGCGAATCCATTGATTTCCATATGAAGTTGCTTACATTCCGATTGTGTTAAGCCTCACTCCACCGGGCCTGAAAGATGCATCGCGAGCCGAGGAATGCGCTTCGTATTGGCGTATCTCCACGTCTTCGTCATCCACACACTGGCTGTGCACAGATCACTTGTCTGTGGCTTGTGTATTGTTTTGAAGTTGACGATCTCAGAACGGAGCTCTATACAAACTCACCGGTGCTTTTGCGCCACGCTCAACCCGAGTCGGGATCCACCCATGGAGAAACATACCGTGAATGATCTGCTGTGCTGCTGACCGAACTTAGGGAATCAGAGTCCGCATGATCAAACCTAGATAATGCTAGATGTAGATAGTTCTTTATGTTTTAGCACACAGGCATCTTATTTCACTCCGCGACGCGCTAATGGAAACAGGATCCGAGAGACGACACGCTTCCCAATATTACAGAGCTACATACGATAACAGAGACTGTATCGGAGACAACCCAAATAACTTCAGCTGCAAGATGGTTTGCGAAGCGTCAAGCGGCTACTGTCACCGTTACCGTCACTACAACCACCACAACGGCGTACAATCTTCTCAACCTCCCAGTGCAGACACAAACAGTGCTAGTACGTCGCCAAAAACTAGATCCCTCGGCTCTTTGTTAACAAAATCCAAGGTTTCAGTCACCTCGACACTTACTCGGTGTACCGCAACTGTTACTCCGGCGGCCGTTACAGTCACGTCAATACCGCTGCCCGTTACAATTACGGCCGTGCCGGCGACCATTACAAGTATAATTACGAGTTTACTTACGACAATAACGACAACTACAATAACTTCAACACCGCTGGCTAGTACTATTACAATTACTTCGGTACCATTACCCGTTACAATCACATCCGTGCCGGCAGCTGTAACAGTCACGTCTATACCATTGCCTGTTACAACCACAATAACTGCGACGCCAGTTGCTAGCACAATTACAATCACCTCAGTACCAGCGGCTGTTACAAGTATAAGCATAACTACAACTACATCTACAACAACCGCAACGCCGCTGGCTAGTACGATCACGATAACTTCAGTGCCACTCCCCGTCACGATCACGTCTGTGCCCGCAGCCGTTACAGTCACGTCCATACCACTAGCTGTCACAACCACGATTACTGCGACGCCGGCCGCCCTTACGATCACCATTACCTCAGTCCCACTGGCCGTCACCATAACTTCAGTTCAGCCCGCAGTTACGATCACATCTGTTCAGCCCGCAGTTACGATTACATCAGTCCAGCCAGCAATCACAATCACATCAGTGCCACTGCCTGTCACGATAACCTCTGTTCAGCCAGCCATTACCGTCACTTCAGTTCAGCCAGCAGTCACTGTCACGTCAGTGCCTTTGCCGGTGACAATCACGTCAGTCCAGCCAGCCGTTACAATCACCTCGGTGCAACCAGCTGTTACCATTACCTCAGTCCAGCCCGCAGTCACCATTACTTCAGTGCCATTGCCAGTTACAGTCACCTCCGTGCCAGCAGCAGTCACAATCACGTCAGTCCAGCCAGCCGTTACAATCACTTCAGTACAGCCAGCCATCACTGTAACCTCAATACAACCAGCTGTGACCATCACGTCAGTACCACTGGCCGTTACTATCACCTCTGTTCAACCAGCAGTAACCATTACCTCAATCCAACCAGCTGTTACTATCACCTCAATCCAACCAGCTGTTACTATCACCTCAGTTCAACCAGCTGTTACCATTACCTCTGTGGCAGTACCTGTCACAATCACGTCAGTTCAGCCAGCTGTTATCATTACTTCTGTCCTACCAGCTGTTACTATTACCTCTATTCAGCCGGCCATTACCGTTACTTCAGTGCCAATTCCTGTTACGGTAACCTCAGTGCCGGCCCCTGTTACGATTACTTCTGTCCCGCAAGCCGTAACTTTTACTGCCATTTCTGTCACTACTGCCACAGAAACTCTTCCTGTAATTACGCAAGTAGTTACCACCCTCTCGGTATTTACCATCACTCAAACACTGCCTGCTGTTATTGAGTTCTCCACAATAACTTCAATTCCACCTGCAGCTACGGTTACGGCAACCTCGATCTCGACATCACTTCTCACAACTGTCCAAACTCTTCCTGCTGTGACAGATTTTATAACGAACACATTAACTTTGCCAGCTGTTACAACCACTGAGAGTCTACCACCAGTTACGCAGGTCGTTACTGTTATCTCCGTATCTACATCTACCCCCCCTGTGATCACGGAGATTGTTACCTCGATCTCCATTCCACCAGCGCAGACTATTACGGCAACCTCTGTACCTCCTCCAATCATTCAAACTGTTGTCCAGACAGTCATCGAGACCCAGCCACCAAGCATATTGACGACTAGCGAGATTCAAACTACAACAGCGACTCAGATTCAGATTCAAACATCAAGCGCTACGTTAACGATTAGCTTCACTGCGATTTCGACGCTTCCTCCTGTCACTGTCACAGCAACATCTGTACCCGATCCTATCATCTTGACAGAAACCGAGACTATCACACTTCCACCCGTGCCAGAATTGATCACAGTTATCTCTAGCGAGACCCAAACCCTGACAGCTACTTCCACACTTTCGCAGACAACTACATTTACGCAAACACTTCAGGTCATATCAACATCGATCAGCACGCAGCTGTCAACGACCACTTCCACCACGACATTATTTGAAACAGAACAAAGCACCGAATTCTCCACACTGTCCATAACACAGGTCGTCACCACGACACTTGTTCAGCAACTTACTTCGACCGCGACCATCTCCATTACCCAGACTGATCGCAGCACAGAAACAACTACGCTTTCCATCCTCGATCCGACAACCATTACAATCACTGAGAGAAGCACGGCCACGTCTGTGCTATCTCTCACAGAGACGGAGACTGAGCAAGTTATTCAAACAGCCACGATCTCAGAGATCAGCACTTCGACGGAGACACAAACTGTGCAGACTACCTCTACAATTACTATTTCCATCCCATCTCCGACTACGATCACGCAGACTGAGAGAAGCACCGAAACCTCAACCTTGTCCATCCTACAGCCGACTACTACCATCCTGACGGAACAAAACACTGAATTTTCAACGGTTTCACTGACTTCGTTCGTCACCCTATCAACGACGGAGACTTTAACAACTTCACAAACGATTACACAGATCATAGGTACTACTTTTACCACTACCCTATCGGTACCGTCACCTACTACGATAACCTTTACTGAGAAAAGCACTGAAACTACGTCTATCATCGAGATTGATACGCTCTCCATAACGCAGACGGTTATTTTGACGGAGACAAGTATTGCCACTTCTGTTGTCTCGTTTACAAGTACAGATATCATCTCTTTCACAGACGTGACCACTCTCACTGAACAAGACACGATAACCTCGACCATATCAATTGCATTGCCGACCACAACTACCTTAACTGAGCAGAGTATCGTTACGACGACCTTTTCTATCCCTCAGCCCACCACAACCACAATCGTTGAGCAGCAAACTATCGTTTCGACCATATCCATTACTGAACCAACAACCACTACACTGATCGAGCAAGAAGTCATCACCACTACCCTCAGCGTTCTGCAGCCAACTACGAGTACTGTCATCGAGCAGCAAACTATCATTCAGGTAATCACAAGTACGTTCAGTGAGCTAAACACCGTAGTATCGACCCTCTCTATTCTCCAGCCAATCACGTCCACCTTGACAGAACAAGAGACAATTGTATTGACAACGTCCATAATCCAGCCAACTACAAGTATAGTCACAGAACAGGAGCTGGTTACATTGACAAGTTCTGAAACAATTACATTCACAGCAGTTGAGCGCTTCACAGAGACCGCATTGCTCACGCAGACAGATATTGTGACGTCCACGGAACGTATCACGACGGCAGTACCTCTTACCGAAGTGCAAATCTCGACATTGACACTGCCTCCTGAAACTGTCACGGACATACTTTCCACTACGAGGTACGGATTGCCACTTTTGTCCATTTTCTTCAAAGTCAGCTTCGTCCTTTATTATCAGTTTCTTTCAGCACATCCCATTAATTCATTCTCGATTTGGAATTGAGTGGAGGCTTTTGAAATAACACTGGAAGAGTTTACCGCAATCGTGTGGACCGCCAAATTCCCGCGAATGACCAATCAGTGTATAATACGCGGCTCTCGAAGCCGAGGAAACTTGACTTCGTGCGTATTTTCGTTGCACTTTGGGGTTGACACCGTTCAAACTCAATACTAATGCTCAGAGCCGTATTCGACACAACGGGTTAAGAAGAATATCCTATGTCACTAGTACATTTTAGGTAACATGTTTACATTCTTTGCTGACGCAATAATGTCGCCCTTGCAGGACCAGCAGCGCATAACACTGTACCATTTTTGCTTGCCCCAGCCTGAATTTTGGTCGACTCCTCTTCCCTCCACGATATATGCTAAGCCTCGAAGCTGGATCCTGGATCTGCTACGCTCTCTTCCCATTGCCCATGGACCATGGACTCCCGGACAAATTCTTGGACCTCGGATCTATTGCTACCAACGTCATGCTTCATTGCGTTTCTTTCAATGTTCTTGTCAACGTCACTTTTGTCTTTTCGTGCACACCTCAAGGCCATCAATCAGTAGGCATTGATCAGCTGCTAACTGAAGCAATAGAACCGTGACAGAGCCAACAACAATACCAATCACCCTGCCAGGTCCAACTGTTCTCACAACGACTACTCAGAATTTCACCGTCTCAACTTTGACAATTGCTGATCTTGACGCGTTGTTTGCTAATCGTCAAGTCATCACTGGGCCTAATGGAGTTGTATATGCTCTCACAACGACAACTGCATACGCCACAAGTACTCTTCTCAGCACGCTCACGACTGTGTCAACCGAGACACAAGTCCCAGAGCTAATTACAATCACTAGTGATGGCACGGTCATCGTGACTCAGACTCTTGAGCCTTCAACTATCACTCTGGACAATACTATAGAGGTCACATCGACACTACCTGCCTCCACAGTCACATTAAACGGCACTATCTACGTTACACCTCCTCCAGTTACAGTTACCGAAGACCAAACACTCCAGATAACTCAGACGCTCGATCCGTCAACGATAACCCAGGAAAACACGCTTGTTGTCACCTCCACTCTCCCTGCATCAACAGTCACGTTCAATGGAACAATATACATAACGCCTGATCCAGTCACCCTGACTCAAGATAATACTGTAGTGATAACCCGTACACTAGAACCTTCTACTATCGTACAGAACAACACAGTTCTCGTAACGGAGACTCTCCCTGTCTCTACTGTGACTTTCAACGGCACAGTATACGTCACGCCTGATCCAATCACAATCACTCAAAGCGAGGTACTACAAGTTACGCAAACCTTCGAGCCTTCGACAATCACGATTGATGGAACGGTCATTGTGACAGAGCCCGCATCAACTGTGACGTTGCCAGCCTCTATCATCACTGAGCCTGCGTCGACAGTAACCCTGGAAGCATCTACAGTAACACTCAACGGCACCATATATGTTACGCCAGCCCCAGTGACTGTTGTCGAGAACAGTGTTATCCTCACTACTGAAACTCTGGAGGCGTCTACGGTTACATTGGATGCTTCCACGATTACACTGACACCAGACCCAACAACTTTGACAAGGGATAATACCCTCTTCGTCACACAAGAGCCGGTCACTGTCACTATCAATGGTACGGTTCTCGTGACTTTGCCTGCAGCAACATTCATACCAGATCCTACCACTGTGTTCTTGACACCTGAGCCTACCACTATCACCCTGGATGCCTCCACTGTCTTGGAGCCTGTAACGCAAGTCAGCACTGTTGTTACGACTCTGTAAGTAGCCCAATACCTTGAGTTGAACTACAGCTGACTCAAAGTCAGGTTCGTGACCCAAATAAGTGTCCAAACATCTGTTCAAGATATGTAAGTTCCGACAGACACTTTACTCGCTTTTCCATATTTCTTTTGTGCTACTCTTCTCATTGATCTTTCGTTGCTGCATGACGTAAGGTACGGTATACTCCGAGGACGTTTTGGATACACATCGAGTTCGTGAGCTTGCGCAAGCCTGGACAGCCCTGAAACCATTCCCTGGATCTGGAAGGAAAACCTCGTTACAGAATCCTTGCTACTCGCACCTTCAACTTTGGACATGCTACCATATTGGTTAACTACGTTGAGGGGCTGGTTTTTCTGCGATTGCAATGCTCGTATTAGTCTCTTCTTGCGTTTGTATTGCGGGTACCCATTTTCGTTCTCGTGAGATGCTAATTCGTTGATGTAGTGCATTCACAACGACTCTGACAGAAGTCTCGTTCCTGGAGACCTTCATCTCGACAGTGTTCCAGGCAACACTCACTCATACGTCTTATCTTCCGGGGCCAACTGTGACGAGGAATACACCAGAAACATTTACTCTGATTCAGCCACCTGTAACTGAGTAAGTGCTATCCCTTTGTCCCTTCCAAGCTACACTTTTGGTCTCCACATCTATACCGATTTGACCAGCCAAACACAAACCGGCCTGCTTCGGAATGAACGCTAAGAGAATTCAGGGTTGTGTCGGCCATTCAGACAATCACCGAGCTCAGGTCAACAACAATCAGCATCCCAATGACCGTACTAGACATCTCTACGGTTGTCCAGAACCTCACAGCAACCGAGAGAGTGCCCACAACCTTGTCTTTTACTGAGACGCGTACAGAGAACGTGGTCGTTTTGAGTACCACCACTCAGCTCGTTAACTATACTTCTACCTTGACCACATACGTGAGTG
Source organism: Neodidymelliopsis sp. IMI 364377 (assembly GCA_027946375.1). NCBI lineage: Eukaryota > Fungi > Ascomycota > Dothideomycetes > Pleosporales > Didymellaceae > Neodidymelliopsis > Neodidymelliopsis sp. IMI 364377. Next base: position 68,294 of record JAPEUT010000051.1, on the reverse strand, counting down.
CAGGACAGACTGTAACGAGCACCACCACGAAGCTCAGGCCCACTATCTACACAATCTTTCAACCGGCGGCTTTCCACGTGACGGGTAAGTTATGTTACGATTGGAGCGCATTTCGAATCCGGGCCGAGCATTGAAGCTGGTCATTCCCAGCACGAAGCGGTACTAAGATCTGACCAGACTACATTTACGAGACTCTGACTCGAACCGAGACGAGAATCCAGACCACATCCGTGCGCGATACGACGACACAGCTCACGACAGTTTATCAGCCAACTACAATCGTTCAAATAAGCACTGTACCTCTGCCGACCACATTTACACAACTCAAAACGATTACAGGAGCCCAATCTGTTACGGTCACTGAAATCAGTACCGTGCTTTCTCTGTCTACAATCACACAGTGGAGCACTGTTTCGGCACTAGTAACAACTACAATCGTCCACTCGACAACAGTTCCAGTGTCTGTTCCGACTACAGTTCGACAGACTACTACTGTTACCCTATCTGGTCCGTCAGCAACTGTAGACCGGAGCCTGGCACCTGGGCCTCTTCCAACTACCATGACCATTTTCAGCAGTATATATGTGCCTCAAGTAAGCATTACTACGCACATCAGCTTCGTCGGTATACCTCAGCCAGCAATCACGCGGTCGACCACTGTCTATGTACCTCAGCTGACTACTACTACACACCTGAGCTTCATAGGTATACCCCAGCCAGCTATCACGGAGCTCAAAACTGTCCATATGACTCAGACGAGTACTGCGACGCACCTGAGCTTCATAGAAGTCCCTCAGCCGGCGATAACAGAGTTGAAAACTGTCTACGTAACCCAGCTCCGTACTGTTACAAGCACTGTTCTTCTTCCAGCACAGATCGATGTCATAAACCGAACCATCAATCAAGTTCAGACTATTACCAAGACTTTGCCTGCCTTGGGTCCGACTGCAGTTGGGACTCAAGCAACTGTAACTAGAACAGTCTTCCCCATTGCTCTTACTCAAGTCCAGACTGTAACTACTACTCAACTTCTGCCAGCTCAGGTCATGACCTCAACAGCGATACTCCCGGCCTTGACAAAGACCTTGACGCTCGACAAGACAATCTCGGTCAATGTCTTTCGCACGATAACAGCTGTGATAACACAGCACGAAACACTAAGACTCGTGGAGACGCGCACTTTACCCCAAAACACAGTCACCCGTACCTTGAACGTGATCAGTAGACAGCCGCAAGCTACTATGTCGATCACTTCTACGGCATATCTCAACCCTACAGTATATCAGGTACGAGACCTTTCTCCCAGCCATCTCATGAAGTCATTGACATATTCCCAGCTTTCTACTACCACTCAAGTTGAAACATGTACGATCCCCTTGTCAACGTCAACAATTCTGCGGTCAATCACCGACTACAGAACCATCTCGGCATACACTACAAGGACCATATTTGAAACGCGCATATCTGTCATCAGAAGCACAATTGCGTTGAAGACGTCTTTCGTATTGCAACCAACGACAATCTACTCAAGGCAACTCGTTCCAACGACCTTTACCCGCACCACTACAAGCATTAGGATCAGCGAGCAACCGGTGACAACGACTATTTTCACTGGTAGAATGATGACGACCACCGTGACCGCCAATCCGAATAACTTGCCGGTGCGCGCTGAGCCAAAGCAAGTATTACCAACACAAGTCACCGTTTACCAACCTGTCTCTACACCAACTTGTCTGGTACATATCAACGGAGGTGAACGCGTTAGGGAGATGATGAACGGAACATGACGGAAGCGCAAAAGGTAAGAATATAACAGAATGACAAGATGAGACCACACGAGCAACAAAGACCTCATTGTCCGCTTCAGTGGAGTAGTCACACCTAGGATGACATGCAGCCTGCATAATTGCTATGTATATAGTCCCATCGTATGTTCGACTTGAAGGTCAAGCGCCACTCATTCAGGCGCTAGTGTGCTCTCTGGAGTCCTGGGTGACATGCGCTTGTTTGCAATTTTTCTTGGCATGGAATAGCCTGACAGAACTTTTCACACCCCAAGATCGTATTCGCACGTAGCCGCATCGTACTTTCGCAGCGTTGAAGCGGCGTGCCATCGAAAGTCCGCCTGAAAAAGCACCGCCGCCTTTGGTTTTTGTGGGCCGAACCGATCCGCGGTACGGCACGCTGGACGCCTCAGCTTGGCTAGTGCAAAGTCTTCTCCCACGTCCCACTAATTAAATGACATCGATGAACCGCACTGTAAGGTCATATATGCTTGATCTGCAGTTGTTGAATCCGAACCGACGAATGAGAAAAGATCTCGGAACAATTTCTCCGTGCTTACAGTATGTAAAGCAGGTACGGCACGAGAGATGAGTTTAGAACATACCCCTGCTGGACTAGTGCCGGCAGTGTCACCTCAGGACTCTAGGCCATTCGATATAGTTGGAATGGCACGCCTCGCCTCCATCAAACTTTTTAGGGCGAAAGCCCACGTCTGTATCCAGTTATGCAGAGACCAATCCCGTCTCATGCTCCGCTCCGGCCAAGGCACCTTCTGGAATGGACAAGCTTGCATCTATTATTGACTTCTACAGGAGCGCCAGGATGCAACCTAGTCAGACTGAGCTGGATGTTAAATCGATGCTCCATTGAGTACTTACAGGCCTCGATGTCTACATAAACTCGCAAGTGACAGCACTCGAACTTGGATTCCATCATCAACCTGTTAACTTCGATTGACACATCGATAATACACCAACAACATGGTCCAATACGCGAATTTCCTCTTCCCTCTTTACATCTACCCGGACTTCAGCAAGAAGTCTTGGGAGCCTTTGACCTCTGCGGCTGCGCAGTACCCGGACATCACATTCACAGCGGTGATCAACCCCGAGGATGGTCCACGACCAAAAGCTGATGGCTGTCCGAACGAGGACTTCGTGGAAGGCCTGGCATCCCTCAACAAGCATCCCAACATCCATACCATGGGCTACGTGCACACTGCCAACAAATGGGATTGTAATGGAGGTAAAGATATCTGCGTCTGCTCCGCACCGATCGCCGATGTAAAAGCAAACATCTCTACCTATGCTAGCTGGGCGACCAAGAGCTGCCCCGGCTGGGGTGTAGTCAACCCGGATATCCACATCGACAGCATCTTCATCGATGAAGCGCCTGGAGAAGACGGCGGCGAATGTCTCAGCTATATGACCGACCTGACAAATCACGCCAAATCTTCCATGACCACCGCCACCGGTGGCGAGGTCCTCTTCAACGCCGGCGCGCTTACGGAGCTTTCCTACTTCGACCTCGCAGACGTCGTTATCATCCTCGAAAACACGCAGGGTATCTACGAGGGCATTCCTGATATCGGCGTGCGCAACGGCAACGGAAAGTACGCTAGGAAGTCGTCGATTATCATTCACTCGGCTAGCAACGCGACGGAGTTGATCAAGAGGGATACGAGCACTATTCTTGGCCTTGATCGCGATGCTTTTCACAGTCTATTCTATACGGACCGCTCGGAGCGTCAGTATCAAGAGTTCCCGTATGACTGGGCTGAGATTGTGAAAGAGGTTAATGTTGTTGCGCAAGCTAATAAGGCTATTCTCGGGGCTTAGGTAGATTGATTGCAGTGTATATAAGTCAATCCTTCGCTGGCATCATGGAGAGGTCACGGATGCCATGAAGCAACATGGAGTGTTGAGCAAAAGACAGATATCAGTCAAAAGAAAGTTAAACTGTTCGCAACATGACATTGCTTCTCCTCTTTTCAACACTTCTATTCAAAGATCATCGCTTGTCAGATACCTCTTACTTTTTCAAATTGGGGCCTAATTCACCCTTTCCACCATATGGCCCTTCATCTCTCTCCCGATTCAAAGTCCCCTGAAGAGCGCCAGATGATATAGCCAAGCGCTCGATTTTGTGCATCAACCATTTATTATGCGCTAGCCCTCTCTTCCAATGAGGAGGTAGGTTCGCATAGCCCAAGTATGCACCAAGGATAGCGCCAGCTGCTGCGCCGTTGGTGTCAGCATCACCACCTTCCATGATAAGATCGACCATCAAATCTTCGAACAAAGTTATCTTGTTCCACTCATCTGCAGCGATGGACGATTGTGAATCATGACGCATGGCGAGTCGGAGTAGCAAGATTGCTGAGCCCAGGCATTTGTACACGTATCCCATCTTCATCTGGTCGTCGAGCTGGAGTTCTTCAAGCGAACCTGCATACACGTGGCGTACGAACTCTCTGCGGTCGAGGTGCCGTCTGACTTGCTCTTCGGTGAAGCTAGCTTCGAGTCCTGGGTTCATGAGATTCGGCTGCTGCAGCACCCAGTCGTGTGCGCGCTCGATCGCCGCGTTCAATCCGCCTTCGTCCACGATATCGCCTCGTAGCAATCCTCTGATCAGACCCACGGAAATGCAACACGCGACTACGCATCTAGGGTCCACATGTGTCGTTCTACCTACGTCGACACTCAGCTGCCAGGTCTCTTCTTCCGAGACGCCAGCTCCTATGACACCAATGGGATGCGTGCGCATCAAGCTTCCGTTAGGTGCAGCGTTGCGTGATGAGTTGATCCACCGAGCAGTAGCACATCGAAGAGGATCAGAGAGGTAATGGTTGTGGCGTACGACAGATCCGACTAAAATGCCAATATCAAAGACTGGACGATCGAGTGCGGGTAGACCGTGGGTTACCCATATCTTCAGTCGAGACGCAAACTCTTGTGCGAGGTCGATGTTCTCATTATGGGTGCGTTTGTAAAGATATGCAAGCAAAATCAAGAGTGCTTGGTCGGTATCGTCGGTCCATCCGCGAGGCTCGAAGCTGAGACGGTGGCTGTCAGGGTGCGGCTCCGTCACCGGCTCCAGGAGGGTGAACTTTCTGGTTGGGTAGACCTTATTTGAGATGCGTTTGGATAGAAACTCGGTATACAGGCCGATAGTATCTCCGAGTGCAGAGCCAATGATGCATCCGTAGATCTTGTCGATGATTGTAGCTTTGACGAAGGGGTGTTGAGACATAGCAGCCAGGCTTTGTTGCGCTGTGCTCGCCATAGATAGTGTTGCTAAGATATTTCAATTTTGGTCACGAAGGAACGTATTCGTATGTTTGGATTTCAAACTGGGGCTTAACTATATGTATTGTGTATAGTGATCTGCCTTGATAGATGGCACAGCCACACATGTCAGAAGGGGGCGCTGGTGCCTGGCGAGGGTGTCAGCCTGTAATGGGCGAGATCGACACCGCGAAGATACGAAGGCTCACACATCCAGCAAGACGTAGGCATCATAGTCCAAAAAGCGTGTGCCTCTCTTTAGAAGTTCAAAGACTAACCTTGCAAGTCAGTGATGCGAGAGAAATCCGGAAAGCACAACGCGATTGACGGTGAGTGGGCAGCTAAGCCCTATCGGGACTAGCCCTATTCCTTTTTCTCGTGCCAGACCTTCAGACATCGACTCTTCGCTATCAGCACATCCATCATTTTATCTCGTAGTCCAATGCTCGGAGCTTATATACTGCTAAGGCTGGGGACAAATGAGATGTAGTGCAAAACGCACAAGCTACAGCTCTGCACTTCACGACAACTATCAGGACTTCGAATTTCAGGTATATTGGTTGAATGTGGACTGTAAGCTAATGCAAATGCTAAACTGTTACAACAAGGCTAGAAAACGAGACGCGCGAAATCCGGATATTGTTCGTCCCCTAAGGCGTACCTGTAGAGTTCAACTCGGCCAGAATGATCTCTGCAGCCTTTTCTCCAATGGCCAATGCAGTGTTGTTGGTGTTCGCGCCTACGTTCTCTGGTGGTATACTCAGATCTGCGATCTTCAGACCGGTAACCCCGTGCACGTTCAATCTAGCATCAACAACACCATCCTGCTCCCTTGGAGCCATCTTGCACGTTCCCAAAGAATGCCATGTAGTGTTGACATTCTCACGTAGCCACTGCTCAATTGCAGCGTCGTCTTCTTGCGAGTAAACAAGGTTTTCCACGTTCGTTAGCGCCACTTCAGTCTCGACGGCAGCGACCTTCGAACCCTCGGGGAACTTGGGATGTCCAGCAGCCAGCTCACCACGGTAAAAGTTGGTACGGCGCAAAATCTCACGCTGCTTCTTGTATGCCCAGATCTGCTTCTTCACGTCGAGGTCTTTAGCGTCGTTGAAGTAGCCAACGTCGAAGTCTAGAGGATCTTCAACTGACTTTCCGGTAATATGCATGTGTCCGCGCGAGTAGGGATACGCTGTGTAGGTACCAGCCGTAACGTATTGTCCCTCGGGTACTGAAGAAGGATCTCCAAGGAAGCTGAATAAGATCAGCACGTTGAATAAGTGAGAGTGTCAAGGAATGTGCTTACCAAGAAACGAGACCGCACAGCATCATTGGTCGGTTTGGCGCATCCTTGAAGTCACGGTCCCATGCCGCCTTGAAGTCAGGCCCTAGCTCAGCAACCTCTTCCTCGGTCGGGCGAATTTTCGACGAAATATCGATACCGTTCCAACCCAGAATCTTGTCGTTGTTCTTGACCAGCTCAGTGGCGTCCACTCGTCCGCTCAAGACGGCGTCAATGGTCTGGTCTGGTGCCAGACTCGTTCTGTATGGGTAAAGCAGGAGATGGTGATCTTGGTAGTCCTTTCCAACACCTGGCAGCGCTTCAACGATTGGAACACCAGCCCTCTCAAGGATCGACTTTTCGCCCACACCGGAGCGCTCCAAAACTGGAGGTGTACCGCAAGCACCGCAAGTAACTACAACAAGCTTGCGGGCTTTTACAGTCTTGACAGGATGCGCAGTGAGCCCAATCACAGCCTGGAATTCTGGGTTTGGTGTGTACTCTACACCAACCGCACGCTTGTTCTCATCGAATAATACCCGTACAACCTTGGACTCTACGAGAACATGCAGGTTTGAGTGTTGACCGTCCTCCAGCTTGGGGTGGATGTATTTGTGGGCTGTATCCTGTCGCTTACCATCCGGCGAGACGTAACGCTGCCATCGCTGGATACCATTGTTGTTGTCTAGGTTCTGCAGGTCTTCGATCTCGGGGTATCCAACTTGTTGAGCAGCATTGAGGAAATCGTCCTCGACGCTCTTTGCGCGGTAACCACCATCTGAGACGTGAATGGGTCCGTCTGAACCGTGGTGCTCCTTGTCTCCCGGGCCGTGGTAGGTCTCCAACTGCAGATCAGATCAGCGAGAAGTTCCTAAAAGTCGTTTTACAATGCGCCACAAACCTTCTTCATCTGTTCGAGCATCTCATCGGCGGTCCAGCCTTCCGTCTTCCAGGAGTCGAAATCGGCTCGCTGTGCTCTTGTGTACATCATGAAGTTGATTGATGAGCCACCTCCCAGGGTACCACCGCATGGCACTATTGGTTCCCGGTCCGCCAACTGTTTCGATTTGTTGCCCTTGTAAAAAAGAGCAGTCTTCTGGGTGGGCAGAAGATTCTGCAGATAGAATACTGGGTGTACAATGCTAGCGACATCCTTGTTGTTTGCGCCACCTTCGATCACTAAGATAGAGAGCTCCGGATCAGACTCAGCAAGACGACCTGCGATGATGCAGCCTGCGGTACCACCTGAAATTCGTCAGTCAATTGGGGGTTCGTTGCAACGTTCTTTCTCCACTTTACATACCTCCAGCAATGATGACATCCACCTCGTCAATGCCATCGGCTAGCTTATTTTGAATACCCATTGTAGGTCTGGTTTAGTAGGAAGTGAAAGTTAAAGCGACTCAGAGGCGTGCAGATACACCAGCTGGCTCGTTGGCATCTTAAGTATTCTCTGCCGCCTCGAGATGCAGCCAGTCCCACATGGCTTGGGGGCCTTCAAACTAGGTGACAGTTTATCTGCAGGACCCAAGCCAACGGTAACCCGTCCCCCTCAACCCACTCGAATCGGCCAAATCGGGCGAGCATCTAGAATGGCTTCAAACAGATAGGCTTTCGTCCAGATAGACGTCGCGTGGTGATCAACCAATTACGCCTTCGGTGAGCTGTCTCGAAAGGTCGACTCCCCCGCATTGCGGCTATCATGGTGCTCGATGGCTAGCTTTTTGTAGCTTGGTGTTGGGGCCCCGCGACGGTCGCTTTCCGCGAGGACGTGCACATGGCCAGATTAGTGGCTTGTAGCGCCTATCTTAGCCGAGACAGTGAAGGCGCAATGCTCAATTGCGGTCGCAACAGCTTTAGCCCTATTCTCTGATTACGACTCGACAGTCCTCTCATCCGATGGACTAGGGACGACGTGAGCTGTCGCCGAGCCGCTGCTCCATAGTTCTGGATATCATGTCTTTAGATTATGCGCCTCGGTTGCCCTGCAGATGGGCATTCTTCGGCTTCACATGCCGTGCATGTCAACCCTGCTTTTCAGGTTCCAGGCTTGTGGAGACCTCAACATCTCGCCTGCTGGCGGGAAGATCTGAACCGCGATCACTGGAGGCCTTCAAACGACATCCTTTATCTGCGTTGCGCCTTGTGACGGTCTGACCTTGGCAACACATACGCAAGCGTTCAGCGAAATTCGTAAATGCTTGATCGCTGGTTAGGCCTCCACTACTGGCAGGGCCAGAGTGTTGAATGCAAGGCGCTTGTGTGCGCTCTGATGATATGCAAAACATAGGACGGCCTATCCTAGTATCATCTCAGGGTTTCCATCCCGCCATGGCATAACCCGAGTACTGTTACAGAAACGATCTTGTTTCGCAAGTATCAGCTATCTTATACGTCACCAAGCCTTCACTATATGTCGTTGATGTTCAGATTTCTGCTCTAGTACGACGCCCCGGACTGCGATACAGCGCACACCTACTTTCATTCTCCTGTGGTTGCAATCACTACCCGTCAGGACTGAGACCTGTCATCACAAGCGGAGACGCTTCACAGTGGCACAGTACACCTATAGCAAATGTCAGGCTAAAACACGTCCACTACCAGATAGCATCAAGATGCACATGTTGATCCCCACCACCCATACGCTAGAAAACCACTCGAACATTCTTGAGACGGAAAGTCTATTCTTAACTACCTGGTTACAAGTCGATCTAACTTCCAAGACGGGACCCTGTTTTGAGCCACCCAGTGAAACTTTGACATCCAACGTCTTGTATCATGGAAGCTACCTACCAACTTCCGAGCGAGCCGAGAAGCGCAGTATCCGATACTGGTTTCTTGGATGTTTGGTCTTCTTCTCCGTTCGATAGTCCCCAGCCCTGTTAAAATATGTCGGTATATCGACCTGCAGAAATGGGCCGAGCCAGCGATAATTGATATCACAAACTTTACCATACATGATCTATTCTCTTATCTGCTTTGAAAGCCCTACACCAGGTGCATAAGCGAGATACTACCTGAAAGTTCGCAGTCAAGGTGCAATGCTGTGGAACCATCGATCTCAACGTTCTGGCCCACTCGCATGCGGTGTAACCTTGCCGTTGTGACTCGTCTCGAAGTCTGGAGGATCGGAAGCTGCACTGTGATGTAGAAACCAGTTGTTTGGAATGAATTCTGTGTCCGGGTGGGTGTCTGGAGAATGGTTCGTATGTTGGAATCGAAAGGTTGCGATTGGATCCGAGGGTGAAGTGCAATTGTAGTATGTACAAAATCGACTTGTGTAACGCTAACCACGCGGCAAGATCACATGTACACGGAACGGGTGGTATCATATGTTAAGCCTGCTTGTTACTGGCTCTGGATGAACAATCTACAGCCCGCGAAATAGCTCATCTATAGTAATCGGCTTCCTCACAGCATTACTGAATCCTTCGTGAAAGCTCACCCAGATTCTGTCCTCATCGCCTTCTTGCTTCGTTTTTCTCCTGACCTCGCCTTCTAGCAGCGGCCTCTCCTTGATCACTCTTCCAAAGAAGTCCTTCTTGATGGCTTTCCTATTCGCCTCTTCCAGCTTCCTCGCATCAAGTTCTTCTTTGCTCTCCTCCTTTGCCACAAGCTCTTCTGCATCAGCTTGCCCACCTCGACGCTTGCGATTCTCCATGTCGATTCGCAGAGACTCTTTCTTCCATTCCATTTCGAGTACACTGCGTACTGCATACCGGACCTTGTCGTCTCTCTTGCCGCCTAAGGTCTCAAAGCTGGCTAGTGTGTCAAGAGGAGGCTCCATGCGGAAGACGAAGCCACCACTGCGGTTCATAAAGTCTTCCGTCTCGACACGGCTGCGTTCAAAGCGAACACCTGTAGCAGCCATGGCTTCGACTGCTTTCTTGACGAGAAGCTTCTCTGAGGACTTTCGCACTGCAGCCGTGGCATTTGATTTTGAGCCTGCGGGGCCACTGTTGACGATCACGGGTTTGACGTCAGGAGACAGCATCCGCAATGTATAGGGGATGAGCTCCGTTGCCATTTCTTCGGGGCTGCGGAACAGACGTGTTAATGGAAGGCTAAGAGACGATTGGAGAGCCATGAGTTGTGCGCGACTGGCCTTCATTTGTTCGGATGCGGCAAAGCTCGCGCCTGCGCCAGAGAAGGGCAGGACTGCTGCATCAGGGTCTGCTGTTGTGTTCGACGCCTCGCGGCGTGGGGATGCGAAAAGGTCATGAAAGGCAAGAACAGACTGGGAGAGGTAAGGGAACAGTTCCCACTCTTGCGAGCTATGGACGGCGGATGAGAGTGTGTCGTGAAAATGAAGCCACTCGTAAGCCGCAGAAGGTTTGCTTAGAAGGGTGTCGTCCTGGAAAGGTTTCTCGGGGTACGCAGTAAAACAGTCTGCGCTGTGTTAGAAGCAAATAGAGTGTACCGGAGACAAGTGCTTACCAGCCACGATGCGGTCGCAGTCGCCGCTCGTGTCTACCATCTCTCGTAACCTGTCCATTGCCCGCCGTTTCGATGCTTCTGCAACGCCAACAACACCAGTCTTAGCGCGCGCTGCCGCCGTGCGCACGTCTGTTGTCTCGGCTTGCTTGGGAAAGCCAGCACCTTCCTTGAACACACGATCTACAACGTCCTTAGCACCCCCTCGTCCTAGACTGCGAGCAGCACCGCCACCATGTTTCAAGTCATTGATGAAGTTATCCTCAATCCACTTCTTTGTAAGATGTGGTCGGTCTTTTGACTTCAGACTGTGTGATGATCTTAAACGCCCTGCGACCCACTCAGCCATTACCATGACACCGCGGATGTCGCCTTCGCCTGTGCCGCTACCTGTTCCACCCTCTTTTTTCGTGCTGACGCCCCAAGTTGCCTCACATAGACGCCGCACACCATCAGAATCGCACTGGAAGCCTTCTTTGTTGAAAACGTCCTGCATGCGGGTAACGACCATGTTCATGGCAGGCTGACGAATGCGAACGATCTCCGCGAACGATGACTGTCGTAATGGACGCAACGAAGGGTGATAGAGGTCGTTGCAGATCAGGATGAGGGGTCTTAGGAGCCGGAATTTGTCGCCCTTCTTCTTCTTGGAGCCTGTTGTGGATTGCTGCTGGCCGACCATCTTCGAGTTCTTCTCGTCCAAGTTTATTAGATCGATGAGGGCTTTGACGAAACCGCCTTCACCTCCACCTCCATTGCTGCTTCCGCCCACAACTCCGTCGACTTCATCAACCACCACACAAACTGGTTTACCAGCCTTGCGGACTTTTCCATTTGCAGTGTTGGCGCTGATGCCGCGCACGTTCTCAGTCCCGACCATATCTCGAATGCGGCCTTTGACCACATCACGACTTCGCTCATCTGAAGCGTTGATTTCTTGGACTTCGTAGCCAGCTTGCCGAGCGCAGACATGTGCCAACGTCGTCTTTCCCAGGCCTGGCGGTCCTGTCAAAAGTAGAATCTTGCGATGCCTCTGCTCCTCTTCACCGAAAGTGGGTTTTGCAGATTTTGATTTCGACTTGCTCGAGCCAGGAAATACGATATGATCCCACCCTTTTAGCCACCTAAGTACTGACCGATGTGTACGTTCGTCTCCAACCAGATCTGTGAACTTCTTCGCTCGGTACTTCTCAGTCCACATTAGCGTGCGATTGCTCTTCCCGCTCTTGCTAATTGGTTGTTCCACGGATTGATGTGCCAGGTCCTCGATAGTTTGTGCTCGACTGGCTGCCTTCCCTGTATCTTCCGCTTTAGCTTCGTCGATCAGCGAATGTATATCAATGCCGTAGTAGCTTGTCCGCGCTTTCCCTTCTACTGCCTCTGACCTCGCTGCGATCAGCTCCTCAAAAGGCACGGGTTCCTTCTTCGCCTTTCTGGGAATATACAGCGCCTTTCCTGTTGAACTACGTGCAACCAACCCACGCACTGGCTGGGCGGATGTAGGTGCGTTGTGGAGGGGCAAGCGTTTGACTTGTGGCTGCGAGTCGAAGTACTGGTCGAGCGCTTCGACTGGTACATCCTCTGCATCTGCAATTTCGTCTTGGCTTGCGGGTGGTGTGTAGTTCGCCAGCTCTTCTGGCGCAGACGGAAGCTCCCTGATGCTGTTAATCGCTATCCTTTTTATAGAATGCTCCTTGAGCGCTGCAACATCGTCGTCGTCATCGGAGTCGTCCAGAAAGCCTCCTACTTTGCTCGCAGTCTGTTTGTTCTGCAAATCTTTGAGTGGACTCCGTAAGTCCTCGTCGCGCTTCCTCTTCTTCGGTGACGGCGCCCGAGGCATGGACGAGCTTGGAGGATATGCGATTGGGGATGACACAAGCGGCATGACGAAGGTTGGGGGTGAAGATGGTAGAGGGGGTTCGTCGATCGAGCTGTCCGTAGGTATGCGCCGAATCGGACGGCCAACTTGGTGCTTCAAGGGTGTGTCTGCAAAGCTTAGTACTGGTAGCAGCACCTTTGGCGGCTTGCAGTACCAATCAAGTGGTCCCCTTCACTCCTGAAGATGTCTGCTATGTTCCAAGCACGATGTTGTATGACCACACCCTCACTGGTCTTCTTCGCTTTGTCTTCTGTAATGCACGCCTGCAATGCTGCGAGATCGTCGGAGTGGGATGTAGAGTTTGGCGCGTTCTGTATATGGTCGTAATCGGAGTAGAGAAGGGCAGGATCGGATGACGTCGGTATTCCGATAGAGTAGCTACTCATCGAATTGAGAGAGTGACATTACAGTGTAGTTCGTGAAGCGCGGATGCTAAGTTGGGTCTTTGGCGCGTCGGCGTCGACGCGTTCAAAGCGTGTTTCGTGACCACGCTAGCCGTCTTCGCTTCCTGCAGCTACATGATTGCTATTCACTAGCAACATCTCTGACACTTCTCGTTACTTGATAACTGCTTGTCAATCTCTGCCATCATTTTGAGTATTGTTCTGGGCATAACTCGAAGCATTGCATGTTGCCTGTAGTGATGATACTCTTGGACATTAGGGAGCAGCAAGTCTCGCGTGCATACAGGTAGTTTGCCAAGGCGGGGTAGCTCCACATATATCTCTGCATTAATTTTCGCCACTCACAACAGCCATTCGTCCAGAGCGCAGAAGTGAGAATGCTCAACACAGAGACTCGGAGAATCACCGGTTTCATTATAAATATAAACGATATAGAAGGAAAATGTTTCATCAGTCGATATAAAAGCTGAGTGGCGCAGCGGAAGCGCGCCGGGCTCATAACCCGGAGGACACTGGATCGAAACCAGTCTCAGCTACATTCGATCTTTTTGCCTCTCCCATGCTTGTCAGCGATGCGTCGAAGCATCTGCTGATGGTTTGACTTTTGGTTTTGGAACACTGTTCGATAGCATTGGACATCTCCCGTCACTGTGTAGACGACTTCCGAGCTTCCGTATCTGTCTTTCCAAGTCCCTGTGTGTCGCAATATGAATCCCACCAATTGTTTTTGTTCTCACAATCTCGTTCAGCAAGCTTACATCCTTCAGGATCCTAGCCGAGTCATGCTAAACGACGAGTGGCTGCGTACATGCAGTCGAATGCGGTGAGACTGTTGTCAGCATCTACCACCAAGTGATGACGTATTCAGGCCTCTTATATGAAGCATCGAACGCTCAGGCAATCTTCAGCTTACACACTTCTACAGAAACGATATACGACTCTCTATTGCAAAGGCTTTGGCCAGATATCTGTGAACGTGACTCACTACGCTCGCGATGCCTACCATAGGCGTGTTTCTCTCATTCTACTTGTCCCTTTGTAAATCGTTCCTCGGTCTCGTCTTTGGGCGGTTCTACAAACCTCAGCATGTCTCAACACGCGACCTCACTGGCCAAACCGCTATCGTAACAGGTGCAAATAGCGGCATTGGTTTCTCCATTGCCGTCGCACTCGCAAAGCAAGGTGCAAATGTCTGTCTTGCCTGTCGCAACTCTGATCGTGGCACTGCAGCTGTCGAACGCTTAGTTTCTTTGTGCGGCGAAATACACCAAGAACAAGTGTCCTGCCAAATCTTAGATGTCGGCGACCTAGCTAGCGTACGCGATTTTTGTCAGAGATGGACTCGCCAGGGGAAGAAGATCGATATGCTGGTACACAACGCTGGCATAGCTTCTCCACCTGTGGGAAGTCCGTCAAAAACGAAAGAAGGGTTGGACATTATGTATTCGACAAACTTCCTGGGAAGCTTTTTAATGACGCATCTTCTCGAGGACAGTCTCAGTCCGGCTGCAAGGGTAGTCATGACAAGCTCGGTAGGAAGCTACTCAGCAACCGCTCATTTCCTCTATGGCGCGTCTCGCAAGACTGAAAAGTCTACTCCAGGTGTCGTTGCCCGAATCGTCACCAAGGTTAAAGCGGTCTTGGGAATTGAAGCTGAGGGTAGTGCGCCAGCATACGGGCTGAGCAAAGCGCAACAAGTTCTCTTTGCAGATCTTCTCCAACAGCACTTCAATCGTTCCCCAGAGTACAACCGTACAGCTCATTCATTCTCACCGGGTTTTACATCCACTCCCATCTTCAGCAAGTATGACGTTACTTGGCAGACATGGATCTCCAATCCTAACTTCGCCTTACTGAAAGTAACGGAGAAATGGGTGGGTGTAGACACAGATGAAGGCGCGAAGACCGGAACATGGCTGGCAACATGGGGAGCTGAGATGGGTAAGAAAAAGCAAGGAGGCGCGTACTGGGAGAGAATGGACAAGAGAACAAGTTTGGTCGCCCTGATGAACAAGGACCAGAAACAAGACGAATGGAACAGGTGGGAGAAAGATGCTTCGGCGCTTTGGGAGATTTGAGGAGGAGTATACATTCAAACAGTCACGTTCCAGAATTATCGACTACGTTATGAACCTGTATGTCCTTCAGTTTCAGCACCGTAACGAGAGCGTGGTATCCAACGAGCGCAAGCACTTCACTTCGACAATCTTGTCTGGTTGAAAGCATGAAACGTGGGGTTCGGCGACCGGTAGTGTATGAGAGTCTGCTCGCAAAAGGCGATATTGTCAGATTCTTATCTTTTCTTCACCTACGCGCTCGAGCCTCACAAAGATACGAGGTCACAGACAAGGGTTCTGGAAGCGAATCTAAAGATGTTTGGTCGAGTATCGCTCTATCTTTTCCTATCTTTGCACATAGCCAGCAGAATGCTAGGCAGAGAATTTCCTCATCTCGCAAGCTTGGAGACGAATCAGCCATACAATCGTCCGTGACGCTTCTCCTACAATCGGTCAAATGCACACGGAGCCTCGCATTGGCGTTTCGACCCGCCTATCTAGCGTTGTGTATCTTATCAGCCTACATCGTTTCGAAGGCCAAGAAAGAGAGCGCCACTTCTCCGCTGTCCATCCGAGCCGACAAGCCCCGTCAATTTTGTCAGAACCACAGCCACATACGGGTACCGTACCCAACGTTGTGTCGACGTTTAGTCGAATTCGTTAGTTGTGAGAATGTTTGTGATATTGTGACGATTCTTTGTCATACGGACCATACCCAATGCCGTACCTTTTCCCTCTCGGTTCGCTTGGCATACGGTCTTGATCTGCCGTATGTACCATGTGGATTTTATTTTGATCATGCCAGAATTGAGGCACAGCATTCAACACGCCGAGGATCGTGTACTGCGCACCCACTTTAGACGCCGAGTGGCTGTTCTGCCTTGCCAATGCCCCTGCGGTCCACCAATCCTCATTGCCGGGAAGCCTGATGGAAAAGGCCCGTTTGCAAACGACCAATCGGATGAACGTTTGTTCTCACACCGAACCAATTCTAGGTTGTGCGCATTGTTGCGACGGATAGAAAATGCAGCTTTGCATTTCACGAGTAACACCTGCATTGTGCTTAGGAGCTCGCAACTCCAAGATGTACCAGGGCTACAATACGACTGGATTCAGACCTCAATTGCCCCACCAAGATTAGCACAAGGATATTCGTCGGATGATGCACGTTGTTAGAACATGGACTAGGCCTCTCTCGAAGGATTTAGCGCGAGCGAGCAGTGTGGCATCGGGTGTTATTTCCAGCCCATGTCCGAATCTTACTGTCCAGCTCAGCGAAACTCATTTTTATGTCCCTGAATTGACTGAGCAAGCAAAATCTACTCAAAAAATATACAGTATTCGTGTGAACGGCCTTCAGATGGCAAAAAGCTGCAAAGTCAAAGACGAGTTCGGCAAGTTGCCCGATCGAGCCGGAGCTGCAAATCGCACCAGTGAGACAACGAGCGCTCATTGTGGCCAGGATATGTGTCTGGATAGTAACGACACAACTATCGAAGTTGAAAACAATCAGGTGCAGTATGCAACGTCTGTCAGTAGTTGTTGCTTCTACTGATCATTACAAGACTCGACGATATCCCCGGACATATTACACCTGCCCAGTTCATCAAATCTGAGCAAATTCGCATCAACGGTACTGCCTCGAAAAGAAGAAACGAGCAAAACACAGATTCGGGCACAGCGAACAACTTGATGCTTGATCGTATGCACAAGCAGATTGTAGCCGCCTCGGAATTACACTGTGACGATATCCTTGTCCTACGACCATTGCTCAGCCTCGACTACGCTGCAGTCGACTCCAAAAAACCACATTCAACATTTTTCGACCACATCCTGCCAGATTTGCTGAGATTGATGAGATCAAATTTCTCATGTTGCATAACACTCACAAACCATGTCTTGGATGCTCATAACGACGAAGTCCCGCCTCCAATGAAAGAAGACCTTCTCTGCGCCGTTGCAAACATCCTTAGTCATGCATCTCTCGATGTCCGTGACCAAAAGGACATTGAAAACCAAACGATCGACTACGAGGAGACCAAGTACGAAGAGATCCCCAAGCCACAACCACTGGCAAAGCTCTCCGCGTCTGCACTGAGCGTTTTCGTAGGGCACATCTTCAGTTCCAATTTATACGAGCCAGCCGAGAACTCGCTCGACCACTTCTCGATCGAGTTGCGTCGTACCCACGGTATTGACCTTCATCTCACCTACATCCCGTTCTTGCAAGATCTAATTGGGTTAATGTTAATCTATGGAATTCCTTGGACGAATGCCGCATATGTTGGATACTTCGAGAGCAGTCTACAACAATACTTCGAACGTTTTGTGGGACAGAAACCAACACAACAGAACAACACGGAATATGAAGCCTGGGAACAACGAGCTTGTGCTGCTCGCTCATTGTTGGAGTCGTTCGACCACTCCTATTTCCGAGAGATACTGGGACAACGCTACGATGTTGTTGTACTGCCTGCGATGATGGAGTTACGCAACATCCCGCCAGCAACGGAATGCTTACGAACTCATGAGCGCACTGCCTTATGGGTGGCAGAGTCCTTATCATGTTCGCGTCTCACAAAATAATGATAGACGCAAGAGTTGAGAATCGACTACTTAGATACAAAAACAACATTTCACTTGATAATCTACACAGAGTGGTCCAAAATACTACCTCACTCGAATTTGAGCTGTTGTATATGCTACGGCGCAGCCACGGGTGTCCAGCCTGAATCTAACCAAACCAAACAACGCACTCTTCAAAGAGCGACAAACATACCCCATGGGTATGTGCAATCCCGGCTCAGCTCTGCAGATTGTTATTTCCCATAAATTTGTAATTTTTCGCTTTAAATTGCTGATTTCCCCACCTTCTGTTATCGATCAACAACATTCTCAACACTCTCTATCACCAGATCTACAGCTTCACGTGCAGAACGGATCTGACCCCTCTTTCAGGAATCCTCACGAGTAAGCTGAGTCTCGTTGAGCAACTGAACAAGCATGTTCACGTCCTCGACACGCCATTGGGTGCCCAACTGATCGGGTTGCTGAGCCAAACGCGCAGCTCGTGCTAGGTCACTAGAGTCGAACGCATTTCTACCTTCGATGCAGTCGCGGAGAAGATGATGCTGTGCATATGCTGGAGGTTTAGGTGGCTTAGGCATGTAATCGACAGTGTGGGTCAGATGGGGTCGCAGCAGGTCATCCATCTCTTCGCCAGGCGTGTTTGCTTCGGATGCTGGCGCCAGTCTTACCATTTGATACGCTACAGCCATTTCATTATCTGGTAGGGTGAAGAGCTTGTCGACTTCGTATACCATGTCTGCGGATGCTTGCAATTGACAGGATAGCCTCTGATCCAGTGAAGGTTTAGGTGCTATAGTGATGAACTTTTGAGGTGGAGGAGGCACATTGACGACAGATGGCTGCGTTCCGGCTTGGGTACCCCATGGCTGGGCTGGATATTTCTTCTGATGGTCTGCCCTCTGCTTCATCTCCGTGTATCGACGAATGACTGCAGGATCCGTGTGCGCCGTAGTAATATACGTACGACCTATGTAGTCGAGGATCGCCGGCAAATCATTCGGATACAAGTACACCTCCGGTTGGTGTAGCGCGAAGATCACTGTACGAGTAAGATCGCCAGCATCGGTGCCTTCTGGCAACTTCTTCACTCCGGCTATAAGGTCACGGAATGGAATGGATACTGCTCCAGTGTATCCAAGTCTTGCTGCCTCATCCGGTACAAAACCACCCATAGCTAAGGAGTTGGTATCCCAACCTGGCGGTACAATATGCGTTGCCTTCGTCCATGTGGAATTCATCGTACGCATTGTTCGGCGGTATCTATCCGCAATGGTCTTTCGAGCTTTGTCCTTCTCATGCTCAGTCGGTAAGCCAAGGTTGCGATGCTCGTCCAAGATTGCGAAATGGATAGGCGCACTGATTTGATTATTCGAAAACCGTGAGGCGATGGCTCTATTTTTGAAGAGATTTGGAAGGAAGACAATGATCTCTACCATTGTAAAGCTCAAAGGCGCCGATGGCAGGATGTAAGAGTGAGCTGGCAGATTGCGCAGGAAGATAGTCTGGGAGCTTGGGTGCTCCTGAGCGGGGGTGCCAGCTACAATCAATCGAACAGGAGGATGTTGGAACGCCGTAGATTCATTGCCCGCATGTAAAGCAGATGGTCGAATGGGCTGAAGCCCATATGAAGATTGCTGGGCCGTGTTGATGGTAGATCCCCCATCTTTGGCATTGTTTGGGGTTTGCTGTGTGTCGGGTAAGGCCAGGAAGTAGGGACTGTTGCGACTCATGATGTATGTCTTTGTATGTCAGAAGCTATCTCTGGTACAATGACAGCGGCTAAAGTTGACAGAGCTCGGTCGGTTTACTATGCTCGCGTTGGTGGTTCGTTCATTGCTGCGCAAATGAGCTCGACCTTTATTTTGCAGGGGTTCTGTAAGTGAAAGACGTTGAACGGTTGTAGTGAATACCTACTCCCTCCCTTTTCGGTGCATTGACCTGACAAATACGTACATTCACCCCTAGAATCAGTATTAGCACGTATGTTCTTTCACGTTGATTAACCCAGAACTGTTTTGATATTGTGCTTTTAAGATTGTGTGGGAGATTTAAGCTCATCGACCAAGTTCCTCGTCACTCGAAAGAATGTTCCACAACGATGACGAACCTAGTACTCATCGTCTCCTTCGTGAACGTCCTCCATGATTACATCTTGTTCATCGCCATCATCGATGTCTTCATACCTCTCGTCTTCATTATTTCCAGTCAAATCGACTCCATCGTCTTCGTCAGCGGACGTGTCATCCATAGCATAGGAAGCCTTCTTCGTCTCACGTTCTGATCGACGTGGAGCAGCGTTAGTCTTCTTCATGCGTTTGGGACCTTGATAGGCATCATCGTCTGTGTCGTCTTCGGAATCAATCGTGAGGTTGGACGTATGGTGTTTGAGGGGTGCGGTACATCTGGGCCGACCACTCAAGACTTGTGTTTTGTCTGGCACTTTTGTGGACAGGTTTTGTTGGGTTTGCACGCGATTGCGCTGTTTGTCGCTTCGAGATGTACTGCGATTACGCTTACCCAATTTTGTCTGAGTCAAGTTCAGAGAAGTGTCGCCATCATCGTCGTCGTCTTCAGTTCGGGTTTTCATGTTCATTGAAGGGCGGCGGCGAGTTGTATGTCTTAGATGAGAGCGAAGACGCTTCAATACTTGAGCATCTTCATGATCAGGCTTTAGAGGCATTGGCCCCTCAAGGTGGTCGTTCAGCAATTGTTGGAAGTCAGTAGGATAGTACCATTCTTCTTCAGGGTTTGCAACACAATATGTGACGCAACGTGTCAGATCCAGAGCATCCTCAGACTGCGGCATACGAGCCACACCCTGGGCGAGGTCTTTGAAAGGCACCGCAGCAGCTGGTCTATCAGGACGGTTTTTGAAGATGATCGGTCGGCGAAAGCCCGTAACGCTTATGCTAGAAGAATCGAAGTCTTCGGGTTTCTCAATGTTCTTGTATGTGCTCACCGTCCAACCTTTGTAGTCAGCATCCTCCGTTGCGCGCTTGTCGGTTTGTCCGCGCATCATACGATAGACAGTATTGTTGGCTATACCACCATCGGGTATATCTCGGTATTTGTTGATCAGAACCTTTATATCGCTCGTAGTTGCACCGTTCCAGATAATACGATCGATGATGTCCCAACATTTGATGGATTGAGGTAAAAACGCCGCAATCTCAGCTAGCGTGATGTTGCCGTCTGGAAATTCGTGTTCGGCCGAAGGAGCACTAGAAAGTTTGTCATGCTTAGTGAAGCTCAACGCGTTTAATTGTGCCATTGCGTCTTTCGCGTTTGCTCGAGCTTCCCGAGCTTGTTGTACGTTCGTATGGTCATCTTCTATCTGATAGATCGGCTTGAGACCATCTGTAGGAAGCTTGATGCCATGGCTGAGAACAACGTGACGCAGTGGAAAGTTCTCATGTTCTTCAACAATACTGTAAGTCTTCGCGCCACGAAACAGGGCCCGGACTTGCCGTCGGTTATGATAATTGAGGCATTCCCGTTCGTCTTGCAAACATTCTAGGAGAATTTCGAACGGCGGAATCGGTTGGACATCAATGCAGTCTCGAATCGCAAAGTCGAACATGTAACACAATGATCTGTGCAAGGTTGTAAAGCCCGGACCGGCATAGAGACCATCAACCCTTGACCGCGCGGCAGTCAGAAGATCGACCACGTCTTGGAAATCAGGTAGCGAATTCATACTTTGCGTTGTAGGTACCATGCTCTTATGTATCGAATTTGTTGAAAGCAGGTGCAAGCAAGAACAACTCCTAAGAAATGCGGTTGGAGAATGGTATCGCAAACAGCTTCGGATGGAGCAAAGAAGTCGAGAACAGATACTCGATTGTTTATAGGAACAAGGGAGCAACAGCATAGTGAAACAACATCTCACATTCTTCTCACTTGTAGAGCAACAAAGAACGTGCTATTGGGGTTGATCAAAGATCCATGAGTACGAACAATAGCTCAGTAGGCACATTTCCTTTGTCCGAATAGCAGGAAAGCAACTCGAAACCCATGCTCACATTCAGGTTATGCAGACGAGGTTCCTGTGATTCATGCCGCTGTAAGATGTGAGATTTCAAACTCAAGTCCACTGTATAACTGGCTTGATGACCTAGACCCGTTAATACGTTACATGCGCGAAGCTTGGACAACCTACATTGCCAGTATGCAAATCATGTATTGCTTCTTCGAATCGTTCTACAGGGTAGGTACGACAAAGCTTCTCGATTGGAAAAACACCCTTCTGATGCATCTCTACGAGCTGTGGAATGAAGTCCTCCGGATTCGAGTCGCCTTCAATGACTCCAATCAGCTTTTTGTTGTCCAACAAGAACATCAAAGGATCTATTGAAATTTTCGCATTGGGCGGTGGCACACCAACCACTGCTGCTGTTCCTTGCGGGGCCAGACATGCTACCATGTCCTCAATGACCCCAAGCACTCCAGTGCAATCGATCGCGAACGTAGCGCCCGCCCCTGATTTCGAAGATTTCTTGATGGCTTCGACAACATCATGTTCCTCTTTTGAATTGATCGTGTCTGTTGCTCCAAGTTCCATCGCCATCTGCAGCTTCTCTTTCACAATATCAACAGCAATGATTTGCTTGACATTCATGTATTTTGCCGCCATCAGAGCCGTGAGTCCAACACTACCGAGCCCAAATACGACCAATGTGTCACCTCGCCCCGGTTTCAGCACGTTCAGTACAGTTCCAGCGCCGGTTTGGAAGCCGCAACCAATTGGTGCATAGATGCCCATTTGCTCAGGATAGGCGCATCGAACGACACACTTTTCGTTGACTATGCTGTGACGAGAGAACGAAGAATGACCAAAATATTGGCTGCGGACACTGTGTCCTTCTTTTGTTCGTGCTGGAGTACTCCGATCTGTAAGCCTCACGGCATTGTGGTTTACAGCGGCGTGCGTATGGCACAGGGCTGGGTGCCCGCCTGTGCAAGGCTTGCATGTGCCGCACGTGTTGAAGGAGAGAAGTACAGCATCTCCAACCTGGAGTGACTTGTTCTTGACTTGTGAGCCAATGCCTCGCACAAAGCCTGCGCCTTCATGACCAAAAATCGCTGGAAACTCTACCATGGGCAGAAGTCCCTGTTGCAGAACAATATCAGTGTGACCTAAGCGCGGTCAGCTGCTGGAGTTGTAGGGGTATGATCTGAGGTCGTACAAATGCCGCTATACTTCATCTCCACCAGAACCTCGTCGGGCCTGATCTCGTCCAGTATGATTGGTTGCAACCTGAAATCTGCTTTTGGCTCAGACACCACCAATGCTACGGTTTTGATGTCTCGAAGTAGGTCTTCCTGGGTAGAAATGTTTTCGACATGCTGAACGCTCGATTTCAGATCTTGGATGTCTCTCTGGGTAGCATGGACAGTGTCCATGTTGAAAATGGCTTTCTTAACGTACTATTTCGCGCTAGGTAAGAAATACAACTGCAGCTTTGGTAGGTCAAGTCTGTCGGCGGTCTTCCCTTTAAGAAAGCCTACACTACCATGTGGCTAATAGGCAAATCTCCATTGTGGCGGATCGAGACCTGCCACAAATGTATGTCTTAATGCTCGCTTACATGTTCCTCACCCTGTGACTGGACAGTAATGGGTATGGAGACGCCAAAGTTCATTGACGCGAGCATTCATATTGCCGGTGTCAAGTCGGCTACCCAGCGATGGAGGCACTGTGGCTTACCGCACCGGGTTTCTGCCGGGGTCACGTCGGGGCGATTATCGCAGTCTCGCAATTCACGGAAGACAAGAGACTGTCTGCGGTTAAACAAAAGTCTTGGATTGATGAATAAAGCAATCCTCATCTGTCAAGGAGCTGTTAATCCGGTGCTTATGTTCCTCAGCAGTTCGGTGAAATCTTGCGACGGCTCCGCACGGAAGAAGGGAAACAGTCTTAGCCAAACTGGGCCTAGCACCATCGTACCCGACCCTCACCGTCTTGGAAAGCTCATCATGCGCGCTCGCCCGCTCACTACCCCACAAACTTCTCAGCACTCCTGGCCCAGCCTACTCACGGAGAGCACTATTCCATCAGTCGGGCCTGTGCATTGTCAATCAAATTGAACTCTACTAGTTGCGACCTCCAACCTACTTCTTTTATATTGAGATCTTCGCAGCGTTGCGTTCCGATTGGAGAAGCAATAGCTTTAAACTTGGTTCTTTCAATCTCGTCTTGTTTTCGAGGTTGATACCCTACGTGTGAAATTGCATATGATAGGCCATGCTAATCTTGCTCTTGACTATGGAAGCCTGCTTCGCCAATACTCCAGGTGAGCATCAATCGATACATGAAACCCAGCTACTTGTACGCAGTAATGAGTTCCCAGAGAAACTCGATAGGCAATGCGAGTTTTGACTTGACAGACTATGACGTTTCGATCCCCTCGATCCATGAAACACAAAAAATGCCATGCATTGCTAGATCCAAAATGGCAGGTCAAGACAACCTCAGCATGCTCTATCACTTGTTAGTAGTAGGTAGTATTCCAGGCTTACCCGGTATCATGGAAGCTTCGGAGGCATCATCGTGGGTGACGACCTTATGACCACAACCCTTGCCAACGTGAAGCGGTCGTAATTTATCCGAATGTTGAGCGTGTTTTACTGAGCTCTCCGCAAGTATAAAGGCAGGATCATTCTCGCTGAATACTCAAGTTCATCCCCTGTTCCAGGCATCTTAGTCATGAAGGTTTCCATCATCCTGGCTCTGACCTCGCTCGTTGTGGGAACTTCTGTTCGCAGCCCAATTGCGAACCTGTACGAAGGTACGAAGGTCTATCACGTCAAGACAGGTAGCCAGGTAGCAGATGTCCAGAAAAGACTTGTAGAGTTATCTCACAATATCTGGGAGTCGGCATCTGATCACATCGACGTTGCAATTCCCCGGCATGAGGTTGCCAAGTTTGAGGCATTGGGCCTGAATACCCGAGTGTTGCACGCAAACCTCGGAGCTTCAATCGCTACTGAGGCTGAGTTCAAGTCAACTTGGAAGAGGCAGGAGCATAACACTAGTAGCGATTGGTTTGACAGCTACCATCCGTACGAAGAGCACATCGAGTACTTCAAAGAACTGCAAGAGTCATTCCCCGAAAATTCGAATTGGACTAGCTCAGGTAACTCGTATGAGGGCCGCGATATCTATGGGTACGTAATCATCTTTCATGCTAACGTCTCTAGACACCAGTTTTCTGGTTGCCATCAAGGCTCCCTCATACGATATTGGCTAACTCGTCTACGTAGAATTCACATGTGGGGTGCTGGAGGCCCTGGAAACCCCGCTGTGTTCTGGCATGGTACCGTTCATGCTAGAGAGTGGATTGTTGCTCCAGTAAATCCTTCGCCTTAAATTCAATAATCGGTGTTGATAACGCTGACGTTTGTAGACGCTAGAATACATCACTAAGCAGCTCATCGATGGCTTTAAGTCTGGGGACAACCTCACACAGACGTTTCTGAACAACTAAGACTTCTACATCTTCCCCATTGTAAATCCGGACGGTACGTCTTCTAGTTCCTGATGCCTAGTTACATTCAGTCAACTAATACGAGCAGGGTTTGTGCACTCCCAGACAACAGACAGGCTATGGCGCAAGAACCGTCAACCGCCTCCAACTACTGCAGCCAACCAGACTTGCTTCGGACGCGATATCAACAGAAACTGGGAACACAACTGGGACGCAAATACCCGCGGTGCCTCGAACGACGAATGTTCACTAACTTACCGTGGAATCCGACCACGCGATGCCCCGGAGAATGCTGCAATGGATGACTTTCTTCGCCATATTCGTGACGAACAGGGCATCAAACTCTACATCGATTGGCATAGCTACAGTCAGCTTATTCTTTGCCCGTTTGGTCATAACGAGTATTTGTACGCACCCGAGCTTGGAAGATGGACGCGTGCTGCGGCGTTGATGAGCCAAGAGATCGCGGCAAATTCCTTGAACCAAACCACTTACACGTTTGGCCCTAGCGGTGCTGTACTTTACCCCACTACTGGCGTTGGTGTTGACCATGTTTACGCTGTGGGTCGTGCAGAGTGGTCATACACCATCGAATTATCTGACACTGGCGACTTCGGCTTTGTCCTTCCACCTGAGCGCATCCAGCCAGCCGTTGAAGAAGCTTGGGTTGGTCAGAAGGTTTTGCTGACCCTCTTGGATGAAGTCCTCTTTGATGGAAAGGGCCCGGCCATTTTTTACTAGATGCTTATCGCCAGCAACCAGTACTATATTCTTCCAAAACCAATGACCCGACTTGTGAAAGTACTTGTATCTCGTCAGCGTAAGCAGATGATCGACCGTCACGCAGACTTTCGCACTACGCATATGGAGGTATGGCGTCATGCGGTGAAGGTGAAGGCAAGTTCCAATCAAATCTTGTTGCCTCGCATCTGGAGTTTCGTATCAGTGACTCACCATCACCCTCTTCATCACCGCACTCATACGTTGATACAAATACCACGAGTTCCCGCCATGAGTTTGATGTCTCCGTCTTCACGAGAAAGTAGCTGTCAGAAGCAAGAGTCAAACATGGGTCGCGCATTTCGGACCCCTTCCCCGGCTCCGTTCCTTCATCTCTCGTCTGGTGAGTGTTCCTGCCTTTGGTTGACTCTTTTCCCGATGACTGACTACATCTTGAAGCTGAGACAACACCGCGAATATCAGGCAATAAACCCCAGCAAATCGACGATATTGGTGTGTAGAAAGTTGAGCATTTTCTGAGCGCATCTGACTTTAAACGAAGACGAAAACGACTCTCAAGGTAGACAATATGGGACATTGCCCTGCAACCGTTTTGTGTCTCCTATTCCTACCCCACGACCACGAACGCCAACCTTCATGCGTATCAAAATGGATTGGCACGGACTACCATCGCCGCAGACACCATTTTTCACAGATGGAAACCAGGAAAGGCAAATCGCAGACTCTTCTCAAGACGGTCGTAACAGGCACAACGATCAGCAAGCTCACCTGTCATTGTCTACCGAACGTGAAGGGCAATGGTCTATCGAACAGGATACAAGTGAGCGATCTCAGACCGATAAGGATGATCATGGACAGCATTCTAATGGACCAGATTTTCTGCTTTCACCGGAATCCACAGTTTCTCCCCAGACGCACAAACTCGAGTCTGTGCTACGCAGGCAGCGTAACCCAACTGATTCAAGCGACACAGCCAAGTACGATGCGGCACTGGACCTTGAACTCTCCATGTCAAGATCGGTCCGCCGCAGCACCCGGTTACGCAGAAACCCAGAGCTTTCATGTATGCTTGCTCCCTGCGAATTTTTTCCCATCCAAGCTCACTCGAATGACAGATAGCCGAAAGCGCACCGTAGAGCCCACTAAACCCACCAAGCCCGCCAAGAAAGCGCTGCAAACACTGCTGAATATTGAACAGTCGCTACTTTCGTTCGACAAGCCTAACATTTCGCCTTTTGAGGTTATAATCTCTCCGAGCGATGGACTGCCTACTGTTCTCTCCACTGAGTGGCAGTTGAAGTACCCACCCGGTGGTAGTACTCACCCATCGTACCCCTGGCCATCGGCGGACTTACGGCTCACATTTCAACCACACTGCGTCCCTATCGTCAACGGACTTCCTGATATCTCTCACCTTCCCTCCTTGATACTTCCAACAGGTTGGCGTCACGTCTCTTGGTCCGGTCTGAACCCTGTCGTGTTTGATCACTACCACCAGGCTTTTAAGCTGACGCAGGTGGGTCCACTACCACTGACGAGTGAAGAACTGCATCAAGGCGGTCTTCACAACTATGTTCCGGGTGGCAAATTCCATCCAGAGGCTGGCCTGCTACCATCACTGTCGGTTCTCAGTGACGGCTCGGATACTGATGTCTTCACCTTCGACGGTGTCGACTGGAAGTTGCCTTGGGCACAGATCGAGGGAATTCCATTGGACAACGGCTGTCTCGCAGATATCACTGAAAATGATCTCATGATCCTCGATCAGAGTGCAAACTCAAATTTGCCAAAGCCTATCCTGTATGCAGAAGCGCGCGACTACCCCGACGATGTCTTCGATCTTGAAGATGGCTGGCGATGGCTGAGCAATAAAGAAATATTGCCGAGCATGACTTTCAGCCCCGCACCTGGGAGAAAGTGGCGTGGTCTAGGGGTGCAGCGCACCTCTCGCAAAGTCAAACAGCCTATCGCTGCTCTGATGGCTATCGCGATCGCTGAGAAGGAAGGCGAGAATCCAGAACACTACCTGGGAAACCAACGCCTTCGCGAGTTCTGCGTCTTCAAGAGTATCGCTACTCCAGTCCACATCAACATCACACTGCTTCAAGATGTCGAATTCACCTTGGTCGGATTACTATGGTTCTTTCCGAACCACTATCAGTGGCGCAAGGCAGGTGATCGTCTGAAGTGTTCCGAATTCAGTGCAAGCAATGTCGCAAACTTTATCAACATGTCCAGAGAGCTTTCCGGCACTTCCATCTGCAACAACAGCACTGTCCATGGTCATCTTCTTCGGAACCAAGACGAGAAAGAAGCTGAGCCCGAGGAGACTCGCACGAACCATCAAACGATAAGCTATACCGCGGAAGAATGGACCTACTCTGCATGGGAAACAACCGACTACCCATTGCTAGCTTTGGCTCACGGTCTTCTCGAGTTGCCATCTGGCCCAGATGCCGGACCTTTGACCGCCATGATTCAGTGGTTTCGCGATAACAACCGGTTCAGAGCAATGCTGAGCGATGTTCCCGCTCTGCTGAAGGAAGCCGACATTGAACCGCTTATTGAGTCAGGTGAAGGCTTTGAGCCAGATCAGGAGGTTCTGTCACGTCACATCGAGGCCATCAAGAAAGATCGCCAACGTGTGCTGCAGGAGAAGAAGGACTCTGAATCCAGGAAAGATGGGAAGCCCATGAAGCGAAAGGTGGTGTAATCTTGCAGATTACAATAGAAGTGGCAAGCTCTTTTGGGCGACGGGAATATGGAAGTTCCATAGGTATAACTCGACGTACAGTGCTTCGGTACGACATCTCCTGCGATATAGTCACACGAAGGAGAAATGTCGCATTTGACCGAAACCCCTATGGTAAGCTTATAGGGTACGTAGCGTGATTTGGACGCGGACTGAACATAGTTTGTCATCACGTCCTGATACTCAAATCGCATCCCAATCATATTTACGAACCTTCCTTGGCCTGGTTGTCCAAGCATCTCGCCGTACATTCTTCTCTAGCGCATGATGAGTTGGTTGAGTGAGACCTGTGTTACTAAGACTAGTATGCTCACTATGAACAGCAACGATATCAATGCGCTTATGTACGACTAAGCTGATGAAAGAACAATACATCGACTGTGTGTCAGGATTTAGCCTCATAGATGTTGTCAGTCATGCAACTCTTGTGTCAACATGTTCGGCGCAATGTTGTACTTGGCGGGCAGGTAGTTGTTGTGTACGGCAATTGGTTTCGGCTAAGAAAATGATAGAGAACATACCTTTAATTTTCTTCACGTGGGCAGTAGCCGGCTACTAAAGTCGACCTCGGACCGGGAGTTGTCCACTACGGGATCCTCACTTACTGTTTTTGGACATTGTGTAGATGTAAGTGAGCGATGGCGCCTTCCCCGCCCCCTGCTCATTGGCCAAGCCCTTCCCCGCGTTTGTCTCACCTCGACATGGGGCTTTCCCGCAGCTACTCAGCCCTGCTGTCATCCTCGAGTAACCTAAGTATCGGGGCGAAGCATCTTCATTTGAGTCACTCATTACAACAAACATCTCACTTCTTCTTCGTACATGCATTGAGCTCAGCTACGCTTAAAATGTCATACCCTATCTCAGCCACCGCAATTATCAGCGACGCACCCAACGGAACGCATCCGCAATGGCGCAAAGACAAGGTGCAGCTTCGAGAGCCTAGAGAAGACGAGCTACTTGTTCGTATCGTTGCCTCGGGAGTTTGTCATACCGACATTGCACTCTCGACGTTGCCTCAAGATACGCCTGGGTTTCAACCTTATCCCAAGATTATGGGACATGAAGGTGCCGGTATTGTGGAGCGAGTGGGCAGCAGCGTAAAGCAAGTCAAGAGAGGCGATAAAGTCTTGTTGAGTTTCGATTACTGCGGTAAAGAAGCATGCAGAGCCTGTGAAGATGAAACGCCAGGGTATTGCGATGAGTTCCATGTAAGGAACCTTTTCAATGTGCCTGATGTGTATCAAGTCGACAATGAAAAATCTGCTGGAGGTTTGTTCTTTGGCCAATCGAGCTTCTCGAGCATCGCTTTGGTGAAAGAGACGTCAATCGTCAGTGTGGAGGGACTGGTGAAGGACGAGGAGGAGCTAAAGCTGTTCGCTCCGATGGGCTGCGGCTACCAGACAGGAGCTGCTGCTGTATCCGAGTTAGCTAACGTTGGCCGCAAAGACGCCGTTGTCGTAAGTGCAATCACTATTCATGTGAATGACAATTCACTATACTAAAGTATGTATGGTAGATCTTTGGTCTTGGTGGTGTCGGCATGGCTGCAATCATGGTATATGAACCTTTTTCCACATCAAGACTCACTGTTCTGTAATGCCGTAGGAACTAATTCGGGTACAGGCTGCACATGTGCGAGACGCGAAAACCATTATCGGAGTCGATAGGGTACAGTCACGTCTCACTCTGGCTAAAGAAATGGGAGCAACGCATGTAATCGACACATCAAACTTTACAGACCTCACAGCAGACCTCCCCCATGCAGTTCGCGAGATCGTTCCCAAAGGGGCTAACGCTATATTCGACACAACAGGGGTAGTACCTTTGATAGCCAGTGCCGTCAAAGCACTGCATGCCAAGGGCCAAATTGTCCTGATTGGAATCATCAACGACAAACCAATGGATCTGGATCTAAGTCAGCTACTAAACGTGAGTCAGTAGATTGACATTCGATCATTTCTGCTAATCATTCCAGTTCGGTACTGCAATTCGAGGGTGCATTGAAGGCAACGCGAAACCTTCCAAGGTAAGAGTTTCCGATCGGCATTCTAGAGACACACTAACGGAGGAGCTAAGTTCGTACCGCAGATGATTGACTGGTATCATCAAGGCAAATTGTGAGTTATTCTTGCTCTACAGATGTGAGCAAATTGTCATTAACACAACAATTTCAGCCCCATCGAAAAACTAGCCAAATTTTACCCGGTGAGTACCGAAATGGCTTTGGGATACGGTAGGGCTTATCTAACATTTGTAAACAGTCCGACGACTTCGAGAGAGCCCTGACAGACATGCACTCCGGTAGTACGATCAAGCCAATCTTGCTCTGGTAGCAGGCTGAAGCCTGCGAGATATGATGAAAAATCATTGCGAGGTGGTTTGACATCAGTAAAGCCTTGTAAGTATAAGAGTCTTAGACGATCGTGTTTCGATGCTAGAGTTGAGCTGTTTTGTGACAGGACATCCCAGTATCTCTCATCAAGGATATAGAAATACTACCATTGTTAACTCTTCGAAAGTATCTCCTGCAACAAACATCCAGTATGGTTATAAATTGTTGAACTTCGAACGAAAACAGATGGCCTGATCACAACCGAAGTCGGTACAGTATGTGACACTACCACAACAGCGTAAACATAACCAGAAACACCCACAGTTGAGCGCGTTCCAGCCTTAGTCATGCTAGGTAATACACCAGCAAAGAATAGTAGCATCAAAACAAATCGGCATGAGTAAGCAAGTAGGCAATGTTTACTCTTACAGCGTACAAATGTGAGATACTCGAAACAACTTCAAAAGACTGGCATAAAACAGCGAGTCAAAAAGCCCTTTGAACTTTGTTGCACAGATTCTGTTGCTAACAGCGACGTGGACACCACCCCCAAAGGCCACAGATCCCACATCATCTTCACCAAGAGAAAGGTGCGTGTCTACTGCACCCCCTTCGCTACTCGCTAAAACATGTACCTCCACCTCAACGTCAGCCCATTGGAGACATGTTTATTCTAGCTCTCTCGTTTATCACTTTTTACCTAGACCACAACAGCACCAGCATCACGCCCACAAGCAACCCAATTACCCGCGACCAGCCTCGCAAACCAGCGGGTACCATCGCCGCCCGCCATGAATGCGGCTCAAAGTGGATCCACCTGGCGTCCAATTGACGGGAGAGTACGGAACAAATGTAGCAGAGCCTTGCATCTGGGCGTGCAAAAAGTGAAGAAACTCGGGTGCAGTCGGGGGATAGTAGCACTTTTGAGGCAAACAGAGTGGATCACATAAAACTCGTCACCGCGTACACCCGATTTTGCATTGGAAAAGGGAAATTTCATTTCAGTCATAAGTACGTCTACGCGTGTGCACTTTCTACTCTATTTGTTTTCGGTAGGACAAAATTATCGGATCGACTCGACTTCGTCGACGTTTTTCTCGTGCGCCTTCTCAATCGAACTGACATCGCTTGCGAAGCCACCGGTCAGCGGCCTCCTCGACTCGCGAACGATACCAGTGATGCTCTTGCCGGAGCTGAACATCATCTCGAGCTCCTCGAGGGAGCGGCCCATAGTCTCGGGGTAGAAGAGGAAGACAACGGGGAGAATGATAGCGGAGATGATAAGGAAGACGAGGTAGTACTTCCATCCGATTGTCTCGATGGCGACAGGTGTGGCCATGTTGACTACGAAGTTCCACAGCCAGTGGTTTGCTGTCGAGATACCGGCCATGGGGACACGAAGACGGGTGGGGGCAACTTCGGTACAGTAGAGGAAGTTGGCACCGAGGAAACCGATGGGAATGAAGAAGTTGAAGAGGAAGACGAACAGCGCCGAGGCGATCTGAGCAGCCTGGTTGGTTTTGGGGTAAGAAGAAGCGACGGCAAGGGCAAGCATGCATGATGCCATACCGGCTCCAGAGAACATGAAGAGCTTGCGTCGTCCGAAGCGGTCGATAGTAAAGAAGGCCACAAAGCAGGAGAGGAACTTCCAGGTGAGCGCACCACCAGAAAGGATGCGGGAAGTTTCAGAGTCAAGACCAAGACCTTGCTGGAAGATGATGGTGGAGTATGTGGAGATCAAGTTGGAACCGCACATCTGCTGCAGGAACTGCAGGAAGATGCAGAGAGAGAATCGGTAGAAGAGCTTGTCCTTGCCGTTGGTGAAAATGTCGCTGATCTTGACGGCGCTGCCCTTGGTCTCCTCGAGAGCCAACTCGATGCCGCTGATCTCAGCTGCAATCTCAGGGTCGTGAAGATCCAGTCCCTTGAACTGAGACAAGCTCTTCCTGGCTTCCTCAACACGGCCCTTGTTGACTAGCCAACGAGGCGATTCGGGGATAGTGAAGACGACGGCCATGGGAATCAATGAGATGACAGTAGGAATCGCAAGCGGAATGCGCCACTGAAGAGGAAGGTTGTCCTGCTCGTAGAAACCAAGGTTGATCCAGGCTTCAAGAAGGTATCCGAGGGAGATGAAGCAACCGTCAAGAACGACGTGCTTGCCACGGTTGGCGGAAGACGAGCATTCAGATTGCCAGACGGGGACGGTAGCACTGAGCTGACCGACACCCCATCCGAGAATGAAGCGACCAACGACGAATTGGGCAATCTGGAAAGATGTGCACTGAAGAATCTCGCCAACGAGGGTGCAGACGGCACCGATGAAGATGACCTTGCGGCGACCGAGGACATCACCAATCCATGAGCAGGTAAGGGCACCAAGAAGGGCACCCAGAGTGAAGGTAGCGACAACAGCGCCCTGGACTGTCGACTTGTGGCTCTTCTCAGCACCGTGAGCGTGAACTGTGTCGATGCTAGGGAAGTGCTTGTTCCAGTCCTGGAGGGACAGGAGACCTCCAACGCCGGACTGGTTGTATCCGAAGAGGACGAAAGCGGGTAAGACGACCAGCAAAAGCTGGGCCATCTGGAGGGACTTTCCAGTAAGGACCATGGTAGTGGTTGTGTATAGTGAGTATAGGTGATAGGTCGAGAGACTTCGTCGATCGGCAGACACTAGAGATGCCTGGGTGAACAAGACGGAGAGACTGAAGAAGAAAGCATCGAGGTAGGTCAGAGATACTTGTACTTTCTGTTCCGTCCCCACATTATTGGAGTATGTGGGCACAGGCTATCACGGAATCTCCACCTTGGGGGATGCCGGAGATGCATGGCGAAGCGCGGTCGATTTCCTCTTTCACGTCGGAAACAAAGCTCGTCCGAGGCAGAGACGAGACCACCCCCATGTGGACTCCACACCAAGGGCCTCACCGGTGTGTGGAGAAAAACAAGGACAAATCTGGCGCAGAAGCCTCGCGCCAGGAAGCGGCAGAGCGAAACCCCGGGTGTGCGTGAATTTGTTGAGGGTGCAGGTGATGTCAAAAGCTGGCCAGGTTGCAGCGCTATCGAGTTTGGGCAGAGGAAATGAGTGGGTCGCACTACCTGGTTCTGCGGCTCTGCGGCCTCGGCAGATTTCAAGCCTTTGCTTGTTTGCTCCGATGATGCGAGAGAAATTGCCAGGACGCGTTACGTTCATGTACGGTCGGAGGTGAGCCTCCAATGACATGAGAGAGAAGCCATCCTGCTGCCAGCCGCTTCCGACGCTCGACACGAGAGCCGATGCCGGTTTTGTCGCTATTCGAGTCGTATTGTGCTGAGGCCTAAGCCTGACAAGCTTTAGCTTGGCGCCGCCACCGCGTAACGGTCTGTTCGCTGATCCTTTGCCTTCGCTGTCCTGGCAGTGTGCTGATCTGTGTACGAAATTTTGGGGTAATTTCGTCCCTGCGTTCTCCACGCTTCAGAGTGCTTGCCCTGTGCGGTTTGCCTCCAATGACATCAGGTTATTGGAAATGCAGGTGCCCCAACGCTCAACCGCGAGACGAGGCGACTCATCTACAGCGTCACTCGTGTTTTTTCACGACTCGCTCAAACTTCTCTATGTGGATACATAACAGTTCTGCTCGCGCACACTGCGACGCTTCTCAGGTTCCAAGCATCTTGGCAGGCACCCCACGAAACATTTGCATCTCACCACCAACATGTCCACGCCTACTTCGACCGAATGTCGGTCTTCGGTGAACCAAGACGTATCCACTGCGACTACCGACGAGCCGGCACCAAGTATCTGGCCTTGACAAATGCTAGCTGATGATAGGCTGCTTGTCGAGCATCATGTGAGGTATTTGTGGATACAAGGGCCTGCCGCAGGCCGTCTTACAGCTTTCTTTCTGGAAACACCAATCTTGCAGAGATACCAGGAAGCAGAAATTTCATACAACATGCATGGGACTGCTGTCGGTAGCTCACCTCACTTGCGTTGCTGCACCCAGCCTTTGTCACCTGCTTCATAGCAAATTCTGCCGCGGAGATAAGCCCGTCCTAACGACCGGGCCAGAGCGTGCACCAATTCACACGGCCGCGCATGCACAAGATCTCTTGGCTTCCAGCCTCCATGCTTGTTCACACATCTACCGATTGCGCCCTTCCCGCTGCCAAGCTCCGACATTGTGCCATATGTCGGACGTCGGCTTGTTGTGCGAGATGTTGTGTCTGAGCAATCGAAAGAGTGGAGCCCAGAACAACCACTTACGTGCAGAAACATGACTCTCACGCACAATTGTGCTGACTCCCACCTTGGCAAGCAGGGCCTTCAGCATCTTGCGACAGGTCTTCCTCTAGCCAAGACAGGCAGGACATCCTGCTGCATCACGGCGACTGCAAAATGGATGACATGGAGGCTAATGCTGCAGTCTACAGTCCCAACAGTTCCAATTGAAGCTTCAACACCACGTTTCGAGTCCAGCGGTTTGGAAGCGGCCATAGGCGACTCCCTAGTTCCCTCTGATTCATCTTCTAGCTCAACAATAGCTTCGTTTTCAGGATCAACATCCACTTGCCTCCGGTGAGCAAAATCAGGAACTTCACGTTCGACGGGTATCGACCATGTTGGCGGAACTTTGAGCGCAAACTATGGTTTCTGGAAGCTCAGACGAACCATTTGCTCGGTGCCCAGGGCATCTGAATCAACAAGTAAGAGATTGCATATCTTGGCAGCAATACTTGGCCAAGCTACGATAGGAAGCTCAACTTTGAAATTGATACCATGTGCGCCTCTGTCGCTCCTTCTACATCGACCATGCTCAGAATCTTTTTCGGGCCCTCGTCATCTTCGCATTTTCCTGCGAACTCGCTCTACAAAATGGCTACAGCGGATGTTTGCATCCGTAGTGCAGGAAAATAGGCTGATCATTCGCCTCGTGCAGATTGACTTCATTTTGTGCTAACAAAGTTCTTCGTATTACTATCATAGCTTCGAGTTCGCCTTCCCCGAATGCATGGGTGCACTCCGCGTCTGTTGTCAACTTTGGGGCCCCAATTACCCCAAGGACCCCGAACTCAATTCCACGAAAACCTGGAGCCCCTAGAAAACAAATCGACGCACTCGACCGTTTCTACCGTTCCCCAGGGGCAGTGTGGTGTCCTTGCGCGATCGTGTTCGGGCACTATCGGAACCGCGCTAGAGAATGCATCGGGTGGGTTCAGGAACACCCCAGAATGTCAGACGCCAGCGGCATGACGGTGTTTGCTCACTGGTTCTGGTGATTGTCCCCATAGAGAAACAAAGGCTTGCGTCGATATAACCCGGTAAATTGCTAGCCCACGTCACAGGTCAATATGGGGTGATGGGGGGTACTTGCCCTGCCTGCGTTCAGCGCTGCGATCGAATCCACAAACAGCATAATATTCGCGAAAGTACGAACAAGACCTTCTGTTCTATATGGTCTTTGGCCACAGGTCTTAACTCTGAAAAATAACTTCCGCCATGAAATCAGAAACTTTATCCGTATTTTTGTCGAAATGAGAAACCCACCGCTTGACAGCCTTCAAACACTGGAGTTACATGATAGCATGGGTGATTATTTTGCAATCGAAGACGCAAAAAACACCACTCATATAAGCGAGCATTGTTACATTGTGTTGCCCTCATCGCATGTCAGTCTGAATCCTGCGGGCGAAACTCCTGCGGACGAAACTAACACACCAGTACTCACCCGTGTGTCGGACAGTTTGCGGATCATGCACGAGAATTTGAGAGATTTACAAACTCAACTGCAGCGCTCGCAAGGACAAATTGTGCAGTCTACAGTAGCCCGTCGAAGAGATGTCGTAAGGACTCAAAGAGCTTCCGTTCTTCGTCAGAGCTCATAGAGCAGGATCTGGCTCGATACAAACGCACAGAGGCTGTATCTACCAGCTTGTATCGTGAATTGCAGAGATCATGTAAACAACATGACAAGCATGTGGCTCACCTCAGAATAGAGCCACACCACACTAATCATGTTGAAACTCAAACATTTATTGAGTTTAAGCTTCGATACAGCCACACAAAAATACACTCGACAGTTACTTGTGGCTCGGACAATCTTGTTTGTGTAGTTATACGATCTTCTACGCCAGATGGATCACGTGTAGCCTGTGAAGCAGGTAAGTCTTCAGGTATCAATGCGCGAGTGTGTTAGAGAACATCCAGGCATGTTTGATAAGAGAAGATTGGCAAGCGCCGTAACATGTTCCTGCAACATATAGAGCATCCATACTGGATCCGACTTCCACCAGTTGGCTCGCATGAATTGGAAATAATACGTTTCGCTGAAATGCTTTAATGTCTCACTTTCATAACTCTACTAATGTCGTACGTTGACCTCCACGTCATCTTCTCCATTCCAGTGTGTTCGATCAGATTCCCATAGCAGGTCATCTACAAACCACTCGTCCAAGATCCCACTTCACCTTCGATCCACAGTCTCAGCACTAACGGCGCATATTGCTGTGCACATTGATTCAGGCTTATAGCCACCAGCCTTGTGATTTACGCGGTTCGCGATAGCTGGTTTCAGTACTTGGGGGAGGCATCCACCTCCGTCGTTTCGACGATGTACTACACATAGCATGTCCCGTCTGGTGGATTGGCACATAATAATCAACCTTACTTCTCTCGTTTACATGCAATATTAGGAAGCTTAAATTAAGTTCTTTCTTAGCCTGTACAGCAAGCCATGTCATTGACTATCTCCTGCTGTTTTCTCTCTGCTACCTCTTCAACACATGGACGCAAGATTTTCTCCTCCAGACTCGTGGCCTCAATCATGCGCAAAGCGGTTAGACTTTTCTGCCCAGAGGATATCATGGGCCACGATAGAGTCGTGCCTCTCTGCGCATGGCTGTGAGGTCACAGTATCCATTGAATCCTTCGAATTGATGGTAAAATTCAATCTTCACGTTACTCCAGTCAACCCATAATATGCCATTCTTTATGTCTGCCTGGAACCATGTCAACAACCAATCGGAATAACAGGAAGTGTGCAATTCTCGCTCAACAGTCTGCAGTCGTGGCAACTTGTGCGTAGCAGTATCAAGAATTTCGCGAATCTTGAGGAGGTGTCGGGCAACTTCTCCTGGTTTGAACGCTTCCATATTATCGTCTGTTTGGTACGCAATCCGTTCTGGTGTCAGGAAGACTGCAGGTCGATCATAGCCCTGATCACCTTCGAAGCGCGTCCTACTGAGCGCATGTTAGTGCATAGATACTTCCGCCAACACTTCAAGCGTACAAGAGGTCCATGTCCTTCATTTTTGCAGAGTGCGGCCAGTATATCTCTTCGAGAGAATTCATGCTTCTGAACCAAGAGTTCAGGATGATTCGCTCGACACAGCTACCGAAGACACGAACCACTACATCTACCAAATGCTCCGCAGAATCAAACCCCTTGGGTCCCTTTTCCTTGTCGTACGCATTGGTAATCATGATTGATCTCTGCTGCGTAAGGATAGGCTCGGAAACTTCACATCCAACATCGCTCGGCTCGCCGCGTGCATCAATAACGTAAAACATGTTCACGAGCTCTGTCTTATCCTGACAGAAAGCAGTGGCGTGAGAGCGGGCCTCAGAACATGCTGTCGCCATCGGCAGACTGTTGACTAGAATCTGGAACTCATTTGCGCCAAGACGTAGTTTGTCTAAGCGGAAGGAGTCGTGGACGTATATCCTAAGGGGCTGTCTCTCTGTATCTTGAGACAGGTTTTCGGTGCCAATGAATGCCTGTCGCAAGCGCTCGGCACGCGGGCATGTGCATGATGTTGGCTGGTTGTCAGCAATGCTATGCTTGGTCAGATCAAACTGGGAATCAAGCTCAGCTCCTTTTGAGGAGAACAAATTTGGCTTACTGAAAAAGAGTCAAAAAGTTTTTTGATTAAGGCAAGGAAGTAACTTTGAATGCTCACCTGCTGATACTGGAGGTGAGCAGCCGTAGACCAGATCATGTCCCGCAGCTCTCGAGGCAGTTGTGTGAAAATCGATGGCATGTCTAGAGCGGGAGGTTGTCAGATGGAAGATATTGAGTACAAGATTTAGCTTTAGAAGCCTCGAAGTTATCAAAAGTTGTCGTATGACGCCAGAGTGGCACGGTCATGAAGATGGGCGGCTACAGTTGCAGCCTAGCCTCATGTAATCTGTGGGGAAGTGCCAACAGTTGCGCAGACATCATTGGCCAAACGGACCTGTGTCACCTGCAGCATCCTATCCCGAAGTTTCCAAGGTCATTCCAACAAGTGCCTAGTGCGAAGTCTGCAGCGGTGATTCTGTAGGAGTTGTCGCAAAGCGTGCAGTGTTGTCTGCGACGTGCATGGTTCGACCCCATGCTCTCTGGGTGTTGGCACGATCAGACCTAGTACAGCCACTTAGCGGAGGATCCTCTACAGCCAAGGAAGCGCGGAGTCCGTACCCATGATGCTTGCTTGGATCTGTAGCCTGCTGCACAGGTTTCATCACGGTTCGGGGTAAGATGTTTCTGGTGATTCGTTCGTGCATTATCCGAAAGTATCTACGAACGAGAGTTCCTTATGCAGGTGTTACCCAACATTTGCTGGACGCTGCATAGTCTAGCAGCATACATGAAGGCCGTTTAGTCGAAGGCCGAACTCTGGACGACTGCATAGTGTACGGAGTTGGATGAAAGATTGAAGTCTTCAGTGCAGAAATAGGAGGCAATTCGTCACTTCCGGCAAGTCAGTCGGTCATTTAGTTCTACTTCAGGAATTATCCTCTTATTGCTTCACCCGCTCTCTCGGTTTGACACATAGTCACTCCTTGCTATTGATAAAATCGCTCATTCTATTATTTACTCACCACACTCTTACGTCGGCTTGTTGCACCTCTATATACGAAATGAGGCTCAATCTTCTCTCCGCTGTTGGAGCTATTCTCAGCCTTAGCGCTTCGGGGGTATCTGTTGGTGTCACCTGTGACCCTAAGCATGATCTTTCGCATGACAGCACCGTACTGAGCAGAAGGTTTCGCATAGAACTCGCTGAAAGCTGCATTGAAGAGGCGTGTGCCACCGTAGAAAGAGTTGGACTAGTCACGAAGAAATGCGAAGCAGTTCTGCTGACCATTACCCACCTCAATGGTGCTTCTCATAACGACTTTGGAGGTTGTGTCAAAGGATTTCGCAGCATTAGGGTTTAGGTTTTTTAGAGAACAAACTTTGATCGTGACGAATTCGTCTGGAGAGGAGACAACGCCCTCATTCCTGGCAGTCTGGCGCATGCAAGTCAGCTTAACGAGCGTCTCGCTATCGCTATCATAGGAAGCGAAAAATACATTTTTGCGTACACTGCCCTTGAAAGAGGTAATGGCGTCAACACCAACCAGTTGAGGACAATCATGGACGCTTTCTTGCAAGTTTTCGCTGGCACCACGATTGCAAAAGCGAGTACAGCCCTTAACCTGGATGGCGGAGGCAGCATACACATGGCTTGGAGGGACAAAGGAGAAGAAACGATCATCGCTAGGGGTGATATCAAGGACGACGGGCCACCTCTCGAAGAGGGTTGGAAAGGATCAGATCCTAGAGAAGTTGCCAACTATCTCAAGTTCACTATTCAAAGAACTTGAAGCCTCGTTACGATCGAATACTCCTGGTGTGTAAGGAGTGGCATACATGTTGCCACGAACAAGACGACGAAGGCGGCGGGGATAGGGAAAGTGGCCTTCGGAGCCAGACACAGAGTAGGACGAGCTTGTAGAGATTGCTGCGGACGAAGGTGATACATGTTGTCTGTAGCAAAGGCTGGTGAATAGGGGTCCACGCTTGAGCGAACGAGATGCTGAACTCTTTGATTCGGTGCTGATCAAGAGTTTTTTCTAGTAGATGCACAGGATCTATACATTAGAAGAATAGAGAGTACAAGATTTGAGACCAGAAAGAAGAAAATCTCCTCAAACAGCAGAGTGAAGTCAAAAGCGTTGTAGCAGGCTGTGATCGCTGCGACGGCCGGAGCCCCAGTTGTTCACGCTATGCAACTAGTAATGGCTATGCAGCCAGCATTCGGGTGTGTTATTTGAGAACTCGTACTTTGTATGAGTGTGTGTGTGGTGCCCGGATTACCAGGGGGATGAGGAGCGGCATGACGCTTGACAAGTGTGGCTGCGCAAAGGATCATTGAACAGGGATTGCTGATCGAGGCTGCACATCAATTGGCCAACGCTGCGGGTGAGCCGCCCATGCCAAACCTCGCTGACGAACATGAAAAGGTGGCGGCTTACAGCGAGGCGTACTTTTAAGTGGTAACAGCCTTACACGCCATGCAAGCAACCTCTGCCCCATCACTACAGAAGAGCTAGTACCTAGTCTTGCACCAATTCGGCAAATAAACTAGGCCGAACCGGTGCAAGTCCAAATACCAGCTCCTTCGCGTATATAGTACATGTCTCAGCGACCGGTTTGGGAGAAAACACTGCAGCAGCGTGTGTTTGTCGCACAGAAAAGACGAACGCGCCTTCCCAGCACACGGCACAAGCACATCCATTCAGTTCGTATCTCGCACTCAGCCTCATAGTCCACGACAACCAAAACAGCACTGCCCACGTTTGTATCGACAACAATTTCCTTTTCTCATCATGTAGAAGAATCGAATGCCACATGAGCTCACCATCCACACATCAAACACACTCATTCACATTTGCTTGCTGTGCCGCTTATTAGATGAGATTCTCACTTCCGCTCTTCAGCGCATTGCTGCTTCCTCTTCTCTCCGCTGCTTCACCTACTCCTACCCCTATACCCGCCCCCACCCTCTCTCGAGTACTGTCCGCTCGAACTGCCATCATCTTGCCGCCTTCCGCCTCTGCTCCGCCTTTCCGCCGCGATGACAAGTTCGAGCCAAGTATTCCGCCCCTCTCACTAAATCTCCCTACGGTATCAATTGCAAAGCCATCCATACCATCTCTCTCACTCAATCTCCCACCCGAGACGTGCACGCCTGGCTTCAGTTCGTATGCAACTCCCGGGCCCGATGGCTACGTGCCCGCGGATGCATGCAATGCGCTGTGGGTCTACTTCCCAAACTTCGCCGCGGCAGTAGCTTTCTCCATTCTGTTTGGCATCCTCACTATCGCACACCTGGTTCAAGCAGTTTTGTATCGCAATGGTTTCTGCTGGGTGATCGTCATGGCTGCTCTTTGGGAGACTGGTGCTTATGCTTTCCGCGCTCTTGGCTCCAAGGACCAGCAATCCTCGGGCATT
This sequence comes from Neodidymelliopsis sp. IMI 364377, assembly GCA_027946375.1. Taxonomy (NCBI): domain Eukaryota; kingdom Fungi; phylum Ascomycota; class Dothideomycetes; order Pleosporales; family Didymellaceae; genus Neodidymelliopsis; species Neodidymelliopsis sp. IMI 364377. Next base: position 26,028 of record JAPEUT010000051.1, on the reverse strand, counting down.
GCAACTGTGGCTCAGATTTTGGTCTTGGTAGCTCCCATTTGTGAGTTTCAAGCTGAAAGATAGTTACCTCTTTTCTTTCTAACATCTTCTTTCCAGGGGTCAACGCCTTTGCTTACATGGTCTTCGCCCGCATCGTCCACTTCTATTCGCCTACTCGCAAAGTCTGGTTTTTCTCGCCTTCCATCCTCGCTCTTCTCTTTGTCACTCTCGACATTGTTTCCTTCGTCATTCAGCTCGTCGGCGGTGGAATGGCCGGTCCAGGTGCGAGTGAGGATTCACAGAAGAAGGGCTTGAACATATACATGGGTGGCATCGGCATGCAGGAGGGCTTCATTGTTTTGTTCTCGGGGTTGGTCATCAAATTTCACCGGGATCGGCTTCAGGCAGAAAAAGTTGGACGCTTGGCTGCGAACAAGATTGGTGGTTGGAAATGGTTGATCTGGGCGCTTTACGGTTGCTTGCTGGCTATCACCATTCGCATCATCTACCGTCTCGCTGAGTTCTCCGGCGGTCTGGGCACGAGCAACCCTCTTCCAAGTAATGAGCCCGTCTTGTACGTCCTGGAGTCGGCACCAATGTGGTTGGCCATTCTTGTGTGGAACATCGTTCATCCCGGTCGCTTCATTCATGGCGAAGACGCCAAAATGCCACGCTCGTGGCTGTCTCGCCATCTCTGTTGCTGTTGTCGCAAACGTCGCTGCGACGATTGCAATGGGAAGCTCGGCAACACCGGAGCTCACCACCACCGCTTGGTAGACGATTTGGAGCTGGAAGACAACCGAGAGATGCATCCCGTACCGAAGAGTCACAGAGGTCGTGTTGCTAACACCTCGGTCGACGTTTTTCTGGACGCACCATCTCGCGACTCTTCTCCGAGCGGCAATGCCAGAGAGCAGCTCCGCCTTCGTCCATCACCAGCTGCCGACAATCATCGCGAAGTTAGTCCCGAGCCGCCATCATACGCTGCATACCGTCCTCGTGAGTTTCTCAGCTGAGAAGAAGCAATCCAACCTGCTTAGCTCCATCCATCGACAACGAGTTCACACAGAAGCAGGTGGTGTACCTATGGGATATATTGAGAGGAAATAGGTGCAGGACCAGCTGTGTCAAGCAGATTGAAGAAATATTTACAAAGGAGACTATCTCTTAGACATGGCAGAGCTTCCAACTCTCGCTCTTCAGTTGGTAATGCTCTCCTACTTGGCCTAATACTGGAACCTTTTGCAGTTGTGGCACTCTTGCTAACTTTAGCCTTCATTTTATTGGAAAATGCTACCTTTTATCTTTACCTAATCCTATCTCGAAGAAATCAAAACGTAGACAGATAATCTAGAAATATCTTTGTAGTACTTAATATCTACTCTGTAGAAGAGTGCTAAGAGCTGCGCACTATTATTCGTTAGCTGTAGATCATTCATCTACCGAGTCAGACTGGGCTTCAAGCAATCAACTTCAGAATAACTGCATCTTCCTACATTGGCTACTTCCAGGTTGTTCTACAACACTAAGCTTCGGAACAACTTCCTCCACCTCCTCCATGACTACCACCGTTGAAGACTGGTTAAACGACCTCCGCCTCCTACCAGACGACGAAGTCATCCGCCACAGAAACTGGGGCTTTACCATCTACCGCACGAGCTACGGACCTTCATCCGACCAACAATGGCAGCGACTCCTCCAAACGATCCAAACCGGCGCGTACGAGGGAGCTCTCAGCGCAACCGGATCCACCAAAGACGATCCCAGCTTCCAATAGCTATGGTCGCTTTTCCGCCTCGACGCACGCTCAGACCCCACTCTAGCCAACCTCGACATGGACCACGTTCGCCAACTCTACAACACTGGCCAAGGCGGCCAACCAACGAATGCAGACTACAAGTTACACCGGATTTTCCTTTTTGCAGATGATGAGGTCTTGTTGGATCCTGCTGCTGCTTCTGTTGTTAAATGTGTTGATGCTGACTATCGTGCTGAAGAGCATGTGCCAAGGAATAGGAGAGTTTCGGGGCAACGGTACTTTGGATGGATGCGGATGGGGGCTCATAGTGTGGCGGAGTTGTGGGTGAGGTTGGAGGGTTCTGAAATGAGTACCATGGCGCCGAGGACGATTGGGGGATGTCACTTGGTGGTTTGGGATGGAAATGATTGATAAGGGGAAGGGGCAGGAGTACTGATGCTGTTCTCATGTAACGATGCAAATGGAACCAACATTTGATTGTCTGGGATGGAACGGGTGCCTCGGGTGAATGTGTGCAAGAATGTCGGTCAGTCGTCGTTCAGCCTTGCTGCAGACCGAGGTGGCACGGACCATGTCGAACTTGACGCAACACCAAGGGACTCTCAACTTTTGAACCTCGCCATCGACAACCGCCAATGCCACCGCGCCCTTTTGTCAACGACGCGCTATGGCGGTGTCTCTGCCCGGGATTTCCTGCCAATGCTACAGCCCTGCCCATTACCCGCGCCGGCGCAACCACCACCATCAACACCCGACCAAAGCGTAACTCGTCGCACTGCCAGGCACGCCCGTACAGCGCTGCAGCCAGCGCCGCCGCCGCCTCGCCCTTCTTCACACAGCCCCACGTTCCCCCGCAAACCAGCAAGCCCATCTACTATGGCCACGACACGCGCGAGAAACATGCTCTCGTGCACCTCCCTACGCACGTCCTGTACGAGAACTTGCGCTTCGAGGGTTCACGCGGCCACTACGACGACGTGATGCGCATCTGCAACGTGCTCGTCAAGGACCGTGGGCAACGGCCGGATAGGGAAATGTATGCCGCCATCCTGCACAGCTTCACGAGTAGCACCGACGGTACGGCAGGCAAGGTGCGCAAGGTGCTCGAGGAGATGGGCTTCTGGGCCGATGGCGCGGATGCGAGTGCAGAGGGTAGGGTTGAGTTGGATGTCAGGGGGTGTGAAAATGCGCTCGAGGCGCTGGCTGTGCATCCAGACTACCTGCTGAGAGCAGAGATTCTCGAGTACATGAAGGAAAAATGGTTTACGCTATCTGATCGTGGGCATAACTTGGTGGTCGCTGGGTTGCTCAGGGATAGGCTGTTCGAGCAGGCGCTGGAGATGTTGGAGGATATGTGTGCGAAGAAGGTCAGGGTTCAGGAGTGGGTGTTTAGTGAGGCCATGTGGACGCTGCTGGCGTACGGTGAGGTCGAGGAGGCCTTTTATGTGCTGGGGTTAAAAGAGACGGCGCTGAGTCCTGTGGGCGCTGCGCCTGGCGCCAAGCTGAGCAATGCACTGTGGGGAGCCATGCTGGATGCTGCTGCGAAACAACAACTTGTACGTCTGCTCCTGCGCCTGTCACTGACACATGATACTGACAATAACCAGCACGACGCAGCGCGCATGGTATGGACTAGACAGGTACAGCCCGGTTATCTCAGACCGCCTACCGGGACCTGTCTCTCAATTCTCTCCCTCGCCGCGCGCCACGGCGACGTGCAGCTCGCGACCGACGTCTTCCGGCTACTCACCGACCGTGAAACAGTCTTCAACACGCACCACTACGAGCTCCTCATTGCCACCTACCTCAAAGCGAACGCCCTCTCTGACGCCCTCTCCATCATCCTCATCATGACTGACGCCAACCTCAAAGTCGACACCGGAACTTGCATTCCGTTGTACTCGTACTTGCGCAACACATCGCCTCCTCTCTCGTCCGACCAGCCCATAGACATGCCGACCCACGCCTTCGTTCTCCTCCAGGAACTTGCCGCTCAGAATCGCAAAGTACCCATCGCTGCGGTGAATACCTGCATCTCAGCCGCCGTCTCGCTCTCTCTCTTACCCACAGCTATAGAGATCTACAAAGCCCTGCACTCCGTCTGCCCCAGCGGTCCTAACACCGAGACCTTCAACTTACTGTTCCGCGGCTGCTCTGCATCAGCCCGCAAGGATCTCGCCATGTACCTCGCCTCGGAGATGATCAGCCTGAACCTGCAGCCTGATCGCATCACATATGACCGCCTTATCCTGGTATGTCTTCAGAGCGAGGATGTGGACGACGCGATGGGGTACTTTGAGGAGATGCGGGCTACTGGAATGAGGCCCAGGCGCGGCACCTATGAGGAGCTCGTGCGCCAGTTGACGGACAAGAGTGATGCAAGGTGTGTCGCGTTGTTGAAGGACTACAAAGAGAGTGGCGAGATGGTGAGTAAAGGGGCGGAGAAGAGAGTTAGAGATAAGTTTGAGATTGAGGAGTAGTCGAGACCACGCATTTAACTATGTTCAAGCGAGAGTAATATTCGCCAAGCCACTAGCCACTTCATTTCACGATCTTCAATCTGCCCTCTCCCCTCTGCCTTATCCTCAGTACTCTACCTTCAATATACCGGAAGTCTGCCAATTCCACCTCTCACCTCGCGATGCAATTGCCGACGTCGGAAGCACCTTGAGATAAGCACATCCGACATGACAGAATACCAAGACGATTTGCATGCAGCCAAGCCCTCAAAAATGGGGCTTCATCGACACCTTTTAGGAAGGTTGATAGAGGGCATAGTAGACGTTATGACACGAGGACGCGGATAATGGTTTCCTGTTACCGGATCTGCACGTCTTCGCTAAGTATTTCTCCGAGCGATTGACACTAAAAGGTATATAGTTGACAGCGTTGGACTGTGTTCAGTTGTGGTTGACCGCTACGATGGATCGCTATTTCATTACCAGAATTCCTACCATGGTACCTTCAGTCTTGACGTTGGGTCTACTGGCCTTGATCCTCAGCTATGGACAACACACTGTCGCAGCCGCTGGAAGCACCACACTTCTTGCTAGTCGGCAGAGCAACAGCACAACACTGAGTCCTCACTTCTCGGCTATATCAGACTACGTCGATTCCATTACTGAAGAGCTCTCCATCATCAACACCGAGATTCACTCGAACCCGGAATTAGGGTATGAGGAGGTCAAGGCCCATGAGTTGCTGACTTCGTTCATGGAAGAGCAGGAAGGGTGGAACGTCACGAGGTCCATTGGGAACATTTCAACCGCGTTCATGGCTGTCTTTGAGGGCAGTGGTGAAGGGCCAGTAGTCGGTTTCAACGCAGAATACGATGCTCTGCCAGGCCTCGGCCACGCGTGCGGCCATAACCTCATCGCTACTGCGTCGCTAGGTGGTGCTCTCGCCGCCGCACACATCATGCGCGAGGAAAACCTTCCTGGCAAAATCATCCTCTTCGGGACCCCCGCGGAAGAATCCCTCGGCGGTAAAGTGAAGATGCTCGAAGCCGGCATCTTCCACGACGCAAAAATAGACATCTCCCTCATCTCCCACCCAACCTCTAGCCCAGACAGCCCCTACATGATCACCACATCCACTGACCGCGTCGACGTCTCCTACACGGGCCTCGAAGCCCACGCCGCTGCCAGCCCCTGGGAAGGCATCAACGCGCAAGACGGCCTCCTAGTCGCCAACAGCGCGCTCTCATACCTGCGCCAGCAACTCCGGCCCTCGGACCGCGTGCACGGCTTCATCTCCAGCGCCGGCTCGCGCATCAACGTCATCAGCGCCAAAGCCACGGGCGAATACCAAATCCGCGCAAACGACAACACCCAACTCGCCAACCTAACCCAGCGCGTAGAAAACTGCTTCAAAGCCGGCGCTCTCGCCACAGGCGCAGACCTAAACTTCACAATCCGCCCTTACGGCTACTCCAACCACGTCACCAACGACATCCTCGCCTCCTCCTACGCCACTTATTTCTCTAACCTAGAGGGCCCAGACGCCCTAGCCCCCGCGGAACTCGATAAAGAGAAAGACCCCTCTGGATCCACGGATCAGGGCAACTTGAGCCATGAGTGGCCGTCTATAAGTCCGTATTTCCAGATCTTCAACGAGGATGGAAGTGTACCTGCTAGTGGGCCGCATTCGGCGCCGTTCGAGGTGGCGGCCGGGTCGAGGAGGTCGTTTGAGAAGAGTCTGGTGGTTGCGAAGAGTTTGGCGGGCGTCGCGGTTGAGGTGTTGGGTGTAGATGGATTGCTTGATCGAATTAAGGAGGAGTTTGAGGGGGTGGAGGGGAGGAGAGTTAGGAGGAGGAGTGTGGGGATGTAGATGAGAGGATGGGGGTTGGTGGTGTTGATATGTAATATGTTATGGAAATCATTGATTGCGATATACAGATGAAACCGTCGTATGGTCTCCTCCATTCCGCCTTTTCATAACCCTGACCGCACAACCATCAAGCTACCCCATACAACGCTGCTCAGCACCCACTTAGCCCTCCGCAACGCAATTCAGCCTCGTTTGTCTAGTCTCGCAACGTAGCCTATACACCCGTGCTTGATTCTGCAGGAAGCAGACTTGTTATTGAATACCGTAAATAGAGGTTCCAATACAAAGGTAATGTGTTTAATAACGTCTCACAGGAAAGAAAAAGATGGGTTTGCAAAGTAGCAAACACATTGACGTGGTAATGTATGATCATGAACTGTTGCGCGGACGTGTGATGGTTAGGTACAGCTTCTGTTCTTTTCTCCTTTTCTTTTGTCTTTGTAGAAGAAAATATAGTTCTCTGCATAGCGAGTGGTGTGTGTGTGTGATGGTTCTCAGGCACGGCTTTCGTTTGTTTGAATCTCAAGGTGTGAGTCGACTCGTTTGGTTTAGTTGTTAGGATGGATTTTAATGGAGTGAGGCGGATGGCTGGGGTGGGTGAAGGGGCGGACACTCAAAGATCACGTGAATTTACTACTTGATTCTGTCATGTGACTGTTGGCTTGCCATCTCTCTCCTGTCTCTCAACCCAGTTACTTGTAGCTTGGCCTTACTTGGTCAGATTCTGGTAGACGTAGGTTTTGTTTGAGTAAGGTTTGAAAATCGAGTAAAACTCAACAATGTTGTTGGCAACCGGGGTGTGAAGATAGGGCAACCAATGAACAGAAACCGCCGTCATGCTCTCTGTAACAGCCTGCCTCAACCTGTCGGCTGCAAGCTGACTGCATGCATGTAGGCGAGTGCTGGGCACGTCGCGAGCTTGAAAGGCTGAGCAGTCACCAGGCTGCAATGATACTTCACCCACGAATACTGTCTGCAGGCTTGCTGTTTTTCACAATAGTTTGCCTCCGCTTAGTGCTTCTTCTTGTAGCGACCTTGGAGGACGCGCCAGCTGCGCTAGGTATATTATCAGTAGGCGCCTTGAGCAGTGGCACGAACGTGGATCAAAATAACGTTGCTGCCTACGCCGACATTAATATGGCTTAGACGGTCAGTCGACCGGTGACGCCACAATAAGTATAGTAAGTTACTTCCGTCCTTATTCTTCGTAAACTGTACTTCTTCTACGGTACTGCGCAGCAGTCAAAACTAGATGAAAGAAGGGCTTCAGTTCATAAGCTTATCGTAAGCCTCCGACATCTCTTCATTAACGCATCACAAGCTCTGATTACAGAAACGCATATGATGGCGTCAAGCTCCGCGCATGATGCAAGAAACACTCAGAAACGAATTCGCAAAAGGGCTGATAACTTAGCCTATCGCATGCCTGGTCAGTCGAAGTAGCTCACAATCTTATGTTGTCTGACGCAATGCAGGCCCAACGGCTCCAAGGTTCATCATCTGTGACCGACATGGACCTCCTCTTGAGTCTGCCCTGGTTCCTCTCGCACGAACTTTGTTTTTGTTCGACCGTCAACTTGTCCTTCGAGTCCAAAAGTTTCACCAAAAAGGTGCTTCATCTGAAGATGAAATTCGCAAAGCCAAAGCTATTCGTTGGATAGAAGATTGTAATGACATCAAGCAGCAGTGGGACGATATCGAATCAGGGCAATGTCGATTCAGTGAGCTGTATCTGAAAGACAATTGCATCATTCCTATTTGGAAAGAAGGCATGCGCATCATCAAAGAGGTGCTTAAGAATAATCAAGCTTCCAGCAATCAGTCTCGAAAGCGAGATGATTTTGTGCGTATTTTAGGAGAGTACGAGAAACAAGCAAACAAACTGCAGACCCAGATGGTTGATACTGCTCATCGGGGTCTGTTCGACCCAGAATTCCTAAATCCAATCCAAGAGCGCTGGATGCGGCTGGACGAAACTATTGAGTTACATTACGACTCGTGTAACCGCTGCGTTGACGAAGACAAACGCTTGAGTTTTCGACGTTCACTCGCATGGTTAGTTGCTGATTTTGTACCTGGATAGAGGACGCTAATGTGTTTTGCAGGTCAGAAGTTCGACGCTTAGTACGAGTGGATGATGAAAAGACAAAACATGACGACAAACTTAGTCAAATCCAAATTGCTAGCAGACCCAAGAACGCAACTGAGCCTGATACAACAGCCGAGCCTGAGATAGCTACTAGTTCCATTTTTTGGTTAGTAGTCTTTGGCTGTGCTGTGGCTCCTGTCGCATTGTTCGCTCTCGGTTACTCCTAATCACTTCATCTCCCAGGAACAGCGAACGACGCAGACTTCTGGTTCCTTATACAAGCTACACTGGTGCAAGTTCAAGGGCTAATCGTTTCTGGGCTTCTTGAGCGAAAGCGTGGCCGCCTCCCAAGATGGCGCTGGGCCATTCCGGCTGCAACTGCAGCGGCTTGTTCTATCGTGGCGATTCCCCTTTATCTCACCGTACCAAAAGAGTGGAGCTCCTTTCTCTCTCTAGTTGCCGGAGTAACTCAATCCTTTATGATATTGCAATTGCTTCTACTCTAAGGCGTCTATGGGGGATGATTCGAGACCTAATAGAGGTCCAAAAGAATGTATTGCATTTGGAAATAGAGCGACACAGCTAAATGTAATAGCGTAAGCGGCGTGAAGCTAAGTTTGAAGTTTTGTCCAAAGCATCGTACAACTACAAAGGAGGGCGAATATGCGACAGAAGCAGCGTAGACAAACATGAGGCTTGACAGGCGCGCAAGAGCGAGAAGGAAGTAACAATGCACTACAGAACTAATGCGTCTAGTGAATAGGTAATCAAGAACGCCGCTGTAAGAGACAGTCTTAGTGCAGAGCTAGGCGGGGTGCTTTGCTTTGAGATGGAGGTAGCAGAGCTAACGAATGCCTCTCTGAATACCGCATTAATGGTCGCCGTTAGAGAGGGCTATCAAGACATAGCTTTGATGCTAGTCTCAGGAAACGTTGACATCACCAACAACGAAGGCGATACAGCCTTGGCCATTGCTCTTGAAGGAAAGGCTGGAGAACCCATTTTACGTTTGATCGAAGTCGGTGCAGAACTCAGGTATCTGGGACGTGAATGTGCGCTAGTGTCTTTCGTTATCAACACCAAATATTTGGCGCTTCTAGACATGTTGATTGAAAGACATGTCAACCTGGACGATTGGATCTTTCTTACGCTGAAAAACCAGTCACATTAGGTGGACCAATCCGACCGATCCCTCAAGAGTCTTGTAACAAAGCTGCTCAAAGCTGGAGCCGACACCACCAGAGTACGTGATCTTGAGAACGGTGCAGAAGTTGAGGACGAAGAGGAGAGCGATGATTACGACGACGACGCACTCTTCGTAGCCTCAAGAAAAGGTCAAACAGAGCTCGTCAACTTGCTTTGGTCGTATGGATCCTCAGCATATATGCAAAACAAGCGTGGACAAACACCTCTGTTGATTGCGACAGTATACGACCGCAGAGAGATTGCTCAGACCTTGCTTCGAAATGCACTTTGGGCAATTGAAATTGAGGACATAGATGGTCGCTCAGCTCTATCTTGCGCGATCGAAGGACAATCTTTCGACTCCATGACGCTTCTCGTTCAAGGCGGACAATTCGCAGGTCTGAGCGAGCTCTTGGAAGAATACTTCGAGCTTGCTCATGCAAATGGAATGATCGTCATGTCTGATTTTACTCCTGATCGTCTTAATGATTCTTGGAGTTATGTGCACAAAGTGCTCCCATGGGCAGCAACATATGGGCACGTTGAGATTGTCAGTTCTCTAATAAACATAGTTGAGATGAATGTCAACATAAGGAGCTATGACAGTCGCACTGCATTATCAAGAGCTGTGGTCAACGGACACAGAACGGTCGTAGAGATTTTGCTTGCTAGGAAATGATATCGATGTAGATGTTGTAGACTTTGACGGTTACACACCACTTTGGTTGGCAGTGAAGGGCAAACAGGAGGCTGTGATAAAGCTGCTACTGGATACAGGCAAAGTCCATGTCAATATGCAGGATCACAATGGGCGGCCGTTGACGTTGGTGAAAGGGATGGACGCTGTTGTTATGGGCGGCAAGAATCGGCGATGAGGCAGCAGTGAAGCTGCTGCTCAATACAGGCAAGGTTGACGCCAATGCCAGAGATGAATCTGGGAGGACATCTCTTATTTGGGCGTCGTTGAAAGGACATACTGCAATAGTCGCGTTGCTGCTCCGCGTCACCGATCTTGACATCAATTCGACAGATAAGAAAAATTGCAGCGCACTGTTTTGTGCGGCAAGGAAACAATTTACACAAATCATGGAGCTTCTCCTGAGCACAGATGGAACTGAAGCGAATGCGAAGGACGAAGATGGACATTCATTACTATCGTGGGCCGCAGAGAACGGAGACGCAGTAGTAGTGAAGCTGCTGCTTGATACAGGAAATGTTGATATCGACACGAAGGATAGGGAAGGACGGACACCATTATGGTGGGCTGTAGAGAACAAGCATGCTGCAATTCTCAACCTGCTCATCAACTCTGGAAAGGCCGATGTCAATACAGAAGATTTGTATGGACAAACACCACTGCAATTGGCCGTACTGAACGGTTATATGTCCATCATCAAACTACTGCTTGACACGGGCGAGGTTGATGTCAACAAGATGGATTACAGCAACTGGACGCCACTATTCTGGGCAGCAGTGTCTGGGAATCGAGCAATAGTTCAACTTTTGCTCGATACAAAGATAATCGAGGTTGACGTGAAAGATGAGCATGGATGGACGCCATTATGGAGGGCAGCAGGCAACCGTCATGTCGCAGTCTTCAACTTACTGCTTGATATAGGTAAGGCGTATGTCCGTACAAAAGACAAAACCGGACAAACACTCCCATAGTGGGTGCAGGAACACGGGCACACAACTATAGTTGAGGCATTGCGAAAGAGGCGCCTACTTTAGCTGTCATCTTCACCGATTTAAGAGGCAATTATCGTGCAGCACTTCCGTGTGATGCAGTAAAGTGACCTACGGCCACTGAAACTTTCGAGCAGTAACCATTTATGCCAAGTATCAGAAGAGTGATAGAACGCGTGGAGTTATTCACTACATCTACGCATCTGTCACTGGGTTTCTTCTCTAGCACTTAGCTCATCAAGGCTTATCTTTGTTCAATCCATTTCATCACGAAGCTTCGTTTCTCAGCTTCGCGTTGTACCCGAATGCGCCTCAGAAGAGCAGCAAACATGCTTAAAGAAGAAATTTATCTAATTAGGACGAAGATGTTTCCTTGAGAATATGAGAGATAAGTTAGTGGGAAGGCTCAATAAAGTGAAGCGATAGGAGGGCGTGCAAAGCGAGCAAGTATCTACAGGGTAGCACGTACAGCATACTGAATCCTTGCTTCGAATACGTCAACTGCAGCTTCGCAAGCGTTTGGTCAATTCAGGTTCCAGGGCTTGTCATTCATACCTTTAAGGAGCATAGCCGCTTATAGAAGCGTATCACTGTGTACATCTGCATTTGATGATGTTATTGCACAGGAAGAGACATCGAGGCAGGCTCCACAACCCTTGAAACCCAACTTCCCAATCATCGACACCTCACCTCATCTCACCTCCCTCAGACATCAGTTGAGTTCGTACCAAGTGCTCCAACAACCCACTCATCAAACATTTCGAGCAATTTCTTAGTTCGAGCCTCGGTTGTGTGGTCTCGAAACAACACCCAGCCCCAGACGTCCGTGCCTAGATATGTGGGGAAGGAGTGAGCGAGCGAAAAGCGGGGCCTTGGTCTGGGGCATGCACGTGAAGAGCAGAGCCTCACTGACCTGCGAATGCACGTTCGATTGCATTACTCAACGCCCACAAAAGTCTCCGAGAAGTTGAATATGGCGACACTCCTCCCGCAGAGCCTCATCCAGCCATGAATAATTTTTGCCATGTGAAAAGACCGGTACTCGCTCGGTCTGACGGAGTGGGTCCACGGGGTATGAGGTCACGCGGCATGTGGTCTGGGCGCTGGCCATGGGAGCCGAGGTTGAGTGATAGCTTAGACGACACGCGTGGACGCTGTTCTGACGACTGGACCGAGGAACGAGGAAGAAGCGTGCACGCTGTAATCTAGAAATTCTGTCATCTTGCTGCAACTGTTGCAATCACTCTATCTGCTGTTACAGCTTCCACCTTTGTCCTTTGTAATGTTCAGTAGAGTTGCGCGAGCGCGAGCACCCGCCTCGATACTTTGCAGACCTGTTGCCAGGATTCAGACGCAGATCCCCAGGGTAAGTGGACGTGGTGGGGGAAGATCCATTGGAAACACAAGGCTGACGATGCAGATTGTCGCGATGGCGCCCGTGAGGAAGCAGTCGTCGCTGCCAGAGGGTATGATTGCCAACAGTCACTGTCTGCTCACGAGATTGACGCGATACAGGCTACAAGGAGGACCACAGCAAAGGCGCCATGCTGCGCTTCGAGGACTCGCTGCCACGGCTGCCCGTGCCGACGCTCGAGGAGACGGCCAAGCGATACCTCAAGTCGGTGCACCCGCTGCTGTCCCAGACCGAGTTCGAGGCGACCACCAAGGCCGTCGACGAGTTTGTCGCGCCTGGCGGACCTGGCGAGACACTACAGAAGCGCCTCGAAGCGCGACGGGCGCGCCCAGAGATCAAGAACTGGCTCGCCGAATGGTGGAACGACGCCGCGTACATGGGCTACCGCGACCCTGTCGTACCATACGTCAGCTACTTCTACTCGCACCGCGACGACAAGAAGCGCCGCAACCCGGCCAAGCGCGCCGCTGCCATCTCCACCGCCGTGCTCGAGTTCAAGAAGCTCGTTGACAGCGGCTCCCTCGAGCCTGAGTACATGAAGAAGCTGCCCATGGCCATGAGCTCGTACGAGTGGATGTTCAACTGCAGCCGTGTGCCCAAGAAGCCTGCCGACACTTCCGTCAAGTTCCCCTTCAAGGAGAACCAGCACATCATCGCCGTCCGCAAGAACCAGTTCTGGAAGATCCCTCACGAGATCAACGGCAAACAGCTCAACACCAGCGAGCTCGAGCTGCAGTTCAAGCGCATCTACGACAACGCCGTCAAGACCGACTCCGTCGGCATTCTCACCTCACAGAACCGCGACGTCTGGTCTGAGGTCTACCCCAAGCTCAAGGCCGCGTCTGCTGTCAACGCTGCCACCATCGAGGCCATCGAGTCGGCGTCGTTCGTCGTCTGCCTCGACGATGCCTCCCCCGTCACTCTCGAAGAGCGTGCGCACCAGTACTGGCACGGTGATGGCGCCAACCGCTGGTTCGATAAGCCGCTGCAGTTCATCGTCAACGACAACGGCACCTCTGGCTTTATGGGCGAGCACTCCATCATGGACGGCACGCCTACCCACCGCCTGAACGACCACGCCAGCAAGCTCATCTTCACCAACGCCCTCCCCTTCGACGACCCATCCATCCGCTCCGACCTCCCCAACCCCAAGCCGCTGCGCTTCGAGCTGAATGCTGAACTGAAGAGCGACATCGACGCCGCCGCCGCCCACTTCACCAGCCAGATCGGCGCCCACGAGCTGCGCGTCCAGGCCTACCAGGGCTATGGCAAGGGCCTCATCAAGAAATTCAAGTGCAGCCCCGACGCCTACGTACAAATGATCATCCAACTGGCCTACCACAAATTCTACGGCAAGAACCGCCCGACCTACGAATCCGCAGCAACGCGCCGCTTCCAGGAAGGTCGCACAGAAACATGTCGCACCGTGTCGGATGAATCCGTCGCCTTCTGCTCCGCCATGGCCGACCCTAACGCGACGCCTGAAGAGTGCCAGAAGAAATTCCGCGCCGCACTCGACGCACACGTAAAGTACATTTCCGACGCCAGCGACGGCCGGGGTGTGGACCGCCACCTGTTCGGGCTGAAGAAGTGTCTTGAGGCGGGCGAGGAGGTGCCAGCGCTATACAAAGACCCCGCATACAGTTACTCCAGCACATGGTTTATCTCCTCCTCGCAGCTGAGCTCCGAGTACTTCAACGGCTACGGATGGAGTCAAGTTGTGGACGACGGGTGGGGTCTCGCGTATATGATTAACGAGAACAGTATCCAGTTTAACGTGTGTTCCAAGGGGCTGGGATCGGTAAGTTGTTCCACCACTCTAATGGTTTCAGACGCTAACACTACCGCCAGGATAAAATGTCCTTCTACCTCAACGAAGCCGCAGGCGACATCCGAGATATCATGCTCCCCACGCTAGAAGCGCCCAAGGCCAAGTTGTAGACGAGACAGATACAGAGCTGGAGTTGTAGTGTACGAACATGCCGATTGGCAGAATTTAGATGTGTAGAGTGAGGTGTGAGGAGAACAATATACACATAACGAACTTATTTATCATACATCTGCTCCTTTTACGTGTTTCATACGACTGTTTCCATCTTATCTTGCTCTCTCTGTTCGTCCTCATCTGTTTGGTGAATACACATGTCTTATCAAACGAACGCCAAGAAGGAGAGACGAGATATCCTTAGCGTGTGAAGAAAATGTGCATCTCTTTACTATCATAACACTGTGTGTTTATACAATTGATGTTCCACTCCTGCCTTTTCATCTTACAAGAAGAAACATCATAATCAACAACTCTAATCTATCCATCTCATCCACTGCTCACTCCACCACGTACTACCACAAGTTCCAGCACTACAAACGCAACATACGCCACCACCATAACACACGCCACCACCCGACAAATACTCGCCCCAAGCCACACCGTCGCAGCAAAAGCGACCGTCGATCCCCACAACACGCCCAGTTCCACAAGCCCAACACGCACACCCCCTTCCCCTTCCCGCCCATCCAGCATTACAATCCCCGAACACAGCGTCAGCAGGAAAATGTTACTGCCTGCTGTATTGGCGGTAAGAACGCCCGTGTGGCCTCGGCGCGCACTCATTACCGCGACAAATTTCTCGGGCAGCGTCGTTGCAATGACGAGGACGACGATGCCGAAGAGTGCGTCGGAGAGGTGTAGCGAGTCGATGATGGAGGTGGCGGCGTGCGAGAGGACGTAGCCTGCGAGGCAGAGGGTGAGGAAGCTTAGGAATAGGTAGGAGGTGTGGTATTTTAGGGTGTGGTGTCTGCGGCGAGGTGGGGCGGGTAGTAATGGTGTTGTAGCGGTGCTGGGAGGGTCGAAGCGGGGAGTTGTTTGGCTGCTGTATTGTGAGGTATGGATATTTCGACCGGCAACGACATCGTTATGCGTTGTAGCCTCGCTGCTGCTGCTCTCACCATCATCGCTACTATCACCATCCTCACTATCCGAGTCCGAGTCCTCCGGCGCCGTCAACGCTCCCCTACGAATCGCCCACCCCACAGAGACAATATAAACAGCGAAGCAAGCGATCAAGACTGAGCCATATACTATCCGTACAGTCATTGCTTCAAAATACGTACCAGGCAACGCAAAAGTGGTCAAAACAAGCAAAACAAGCGAGTATATCCGTGAGCTCCGATCGAAGCGAATAGCTCCGTCACCATGATGAAACAAGAGACCAAGAGAAAACGCACCCAGGATATTAGAGATGGCGGACCCGACAATATTGCCCATGGCCAGAGCCGGACGATTGCGAGCGAGTGATGCAATCACCACAACAAGCTAGAACCCTGAAGTTAGAACTGATTATAGAGCCTCTCGGGGCAAGGAACAGACATGGCATGGGCGAGTTTAGTAAAACGAGACCTACCTCTTCCCATTCTGCGCCCGCGGTAACAAGGCTAATGACTGTTTCAGGGATACCGGTGCGATGGGCGATGATGGCAGTGTGGGTGATGAATTTATCTGCGCTGGACTCTAGGACGAAAAGAGTGAGGAGGAAGACGGCAATGTTGTATGCGACGGCGTCCGCGTCGGACATGGTGGGTTTACGGATTGAGGAGCCAACAGCGAGGTAATGTGGCGCAAGAATGGGAATTCAGTGAGGTGGGTGGGATGGTTGGCGCGATTCTACTGTAGTGGTAGAGGTTTGCATGAGGTTTGGTTGGTTAGTGCGTTGTTAGACGTGGGGTTAGCTGAGTTAAGCTATCTATTGATCAATTAGACTTACGCTAATATAGCGTATTTATCGTAGAAGATAGTCCACATAGGTACAATGGCGTAAAGCTCGAATTGACGGAATGTACCGACGGTTTAATTCCCAGTCTTAGTCACCCACGGTTGACCCAGCGAACACGCGATGACGCTGCCTGACAATGCAATTCTAGCCATTTTTGACACCAAACGAAGCATATAGAGTAATCAACTGTCCGGCATTGCGAGTTAGCACGGAGGAAATTAAACCTAATGCATCTGTCGTAGAACTAGACCATTGGCATTGTAAATGCTCGCTTGGAAGACCTTCTGAAAACAGGGCGTAAGAGCTTTAGGGTGATGCTCTCAGTGTTGAGATGCAGAACAAAGACACAGCAAGGCTACATGTCTGAGCATTACCTAGCTGTCGACAGCTCTTTACCCTGCGGCTGACCTCGCTCGTCTTGGGCTTGTGAGGTAACTCTGAGCTCCATGCTGAGTCCTCGCAGGAAAACTGGATGGAAGTTCAGGGTGGATTTGCAACTCGGTCGGCGTTATAAATCTTTTTCGAAGATAGAGTCTTGCGTCGAAACGTTGGGTAAGCTGTTTGTAGATGCAGTGGTAGCGGTGCTTGGTAGGAGAGGTTGTGGATCCTATTTCACCACTAACAATTGCTACATCGTCATTGGGGAAGTTCTGTAGCACAGTCTTGCCAGGAATCATTCTTCATCGACGAAAGGATATGTCGCAAATATTAGTGATTTGGGAGCCTGTGGAGCCCTGCGAACAAGCACTCTCATCAAGTTAAACCAACCGAAGCTCCAGAGCTTGACATAGAACGACACGAGACTATCACAGCACAGTATTCATGACAAGACTCAAAGATTAATCGAAGTACTCAGAGTCCAGCTACAACGAGATCAAGCCCATCCAACCCTCCTTCACAGAGCAAGCAAGCAGCATCCCACCCAGCCACCCAGCCACCTACGCCCTAAAATTAACAGTGACATGACACTTATCACACGTGCCAGTACCATAGCTCCCCACATAATTCTGTCCCGAGCAGTTATTCAGGATGCGATTTGCAGTATTAATAAGCGTTTGGCCCGACACGGGCTGCGCGCCCGCACCATTGGTAGCGTAAATGATGTAGCAGTGTCCGCTTGAGAACTGCGCTTGGTCCGAGTACGAGGCGCCTGAGTTGATGTTGTTGATTCCCCGGAGGCAGTCGCCGAGCCAGGGGCGCATGTAGACGCCTGAGCCCTTGCAGCTGTTGGGTTGGGGTTGTTAGTCGAGGGGTGCGAATGGGGTCGCGTGGGAAATGTACTTGTCGTTGTAGGCGGCGGCGACTTGCAGCAGGGCAACGCTGATGGCGGCTTTGGAGATGGGGAAGTGCATGTTTGAGGGTGTGGGGGTGTTGGGCTGTAGAGAATTGGAGTGAGTTGTGATGAGAAAACTATGTCTTACTGGGCTGGAAGGACTGTTTATATAGACTTGCGTTCCCCTACAGCCTACCTCTGTCTCTTGTTCATGCTCTTGCTCCTGCGTCAGGCGTTCTCTACAACGCTTGTCAGATGCTCAAACGGGTACGCGATGCACAATCCCGAGCTTAAACGGCAGACGAAAACGAGACAGCCTATGCTCTTTACAATCAATTAGACGCAACGTATAGACAGCATGAAGATGGTGTCCCAGGCATGAACTTGATTGATGGAAACAGACATCATACATGTAGTTATCATTTTCCTCTTCCGGCAAGTGAACTCGTTGTAGGCAAAAGAAACGATTTTTCTGAGGCTCAAGAGCTTCTTTTGATCACCACACAACGACCTAGACTCCCCTTGCAACCATACCCCGCTATGCACGCATGATCCAACGACATATCGATTTTTAATAAGCAAGCCACAATTGTCAAATTCACTTGATCAGCCCAGATCAAAACGCATGTTCATGCAAGCCAAGAGATCAGTCAGCATTCGCCGATGCTAGGCTGACCGCTGTAAAGTTGTAGATCAAGGGACAAGCGCCTAATCTACTGTTGCAGCACACATGTGTCCATAGGAACTTTGAGGGATAAGGAAATTTCGGTTCGTGCTCTGGCTCGACGCATATCACCCCCTAGAGCCTACTTACGAAACTTATCCCAACTGCTACAGTACAGCCTCTCGCCCTACGTAGCTTACTTCCTAGCTCACATTGAAGCCCAAAACAACCTTATATTAGCCTAGACTCACAACAGACACCTAAGCCAAGGGGAAAGCTGTACAGCAGTCCCACATGTCTTTCGGAAACACAACTAGAGCATGTGTAGCCGCATGTATCAAGTCTGCAGTAGTATCAGTACTATGTTGCATCATGCGGTCCAATCGTTCGTCCTAATATCGCAGGTACTTCACAAACACTCTATTCTCAAACATACAATTGCATACACCACTCTTCTTTTCCCCACACAACATCGGTCATGCAGCCTACCAGCAGAAAACCGTCTCACGTAAGCCACCAGCCACGCGGAAGAACACAAAGAGCAGACTGCCAAAGTTTTGGTCCTCACCAGCATACACAAAACAAGTCGCTGTTGCTCTAACGCCACACCCGTTGCGCTTCTCTGCATTCACCCCACGCTAATTCTAGCTTACAGTAACTATATCTCGTGCTACATACATACCGCAAACGCTCCCGAAAGCGCAGCTTGCAGGTCTTTACTGCGTCTTAAAGATGGCTTGAACATGGTATGGTAGTCGTGAACCTCTACTAACATCTTTGTTATTAAGTTTGGATTCGTAGAGATTCTACGCTACACAACACTACTCGCGGTACTGAACACCATGCCAAACGCCTCCCCTTCCTCGAGACTCAGTCCTTCATCGAGGATATGATGTGCCATATCGATAACCGCATCCTCGATGCCCGCTTCGAGTACCAGGCCCTCGCTGAAGGCTAGTCGGGTTAGTGAGACGAGGTATGCGTGCTGTCCGCCCAGGGTGTTGACTAGTTTACTCTTGATGTCGAAGCCCGGGTTGCTGGTGACGATGTGGTAGATGAGTTTCGTGGTTGCGTTTACCGAGGCGACTTTGAGGTCTTGGGTTGGGGAGAGCGGGGATTTGTAGAGAGAGGTGAGGAGGCGGTCAAGGTATTTTATTAGCCGGCCGATGCAGATGCGGCTTTGGGCTAGGCGGGTGGCGCCGTGCTGGGGGATGGAGAGGGATGTCAGGAGAGAGATGACGTCGAGGCGGAGGGCGAGGGTGTCGGCCTCGGTGACTTGTTTAATTTCTGCAAGATCCGTGGATTGGGATGGGTCGGCGGTGATGGTAGGGGTCTCGGTGAAGAGATTGGTTAGGCGACCGATGAGGGCGTCTTCTCTGCTGGCTTGGCTGTCGACGTCGAGGATGGGACCGAACGACGTTTGCAGTGCAGAGGTGCTGAGGGTGTCGAGCATGAGAGAGATCTGGGCGATGGGTTGTTCCTTGTTAAGCAGCATGATGGCGAAGTCAGATGGGATGATTGCCCATAGCTCGGCGGATTCGGCGTCGTCGATGCCTACGCAGCTGGTTGCAATTAGGTGTAGGAGTTCGAGACAGGCCAATACGTCTATCTTAGCAGTGATTTCGCGATGGCCTGACGCGTAGAGTGCTGTGACGGCGTCATCGCCGACCTTGGCGGCTTTAGACAAGGGATTCGCTACGAGGTCAATCGAGTCAATGATGAGTGGGATGATGCGCGTTTTCATTTTACATGCCGTTTCGCACCGCTCACAGGCCAGTACGAAGCTCAGTGCATCGAGCACCAGGCATACGGGGGTATAGTACTTTTCAGCCAGACACTGGGCCCAGAGATCGCAGAGGGCGAAGCCAATGTCGAGGGCCAGAACATGGACGTCGGAGAAGGTCTTGGCTGCCAATGCGTCGTAGAAGATGGAGGATAGCTTCTTCGACGGCCACGAAGGAAACGAGTGCTGTGCCAGGGCCTCTACTACGCGATCTGTCCCATTTGACGATGGATGAGCGATTAATCGATGCAACAGGGCGAAGCGACCATCGTCTTTGCGAAAGTGGTCTAGAAGCGCTGCATCAATCTGCACCTCCTTTCCCACGACCTCGACGTCCTTGTCGCGCGGTCGAGAGCGCGGCTCGCTCAGCTGCAAGGCAGGCATAGGGATTGGACTCTGGTCAACGACGTTCCTCTTCCGCTTGCCGACCTGGCTTGGTGTTGCATTCTTGGACCTCTCGCGCGTCCTCGAGGGAGACGCCATGACGACATCATCATCGTCGAATCCATCACCCAGGGGACCCCGCGCTGCCTTCTTAGGTGTACCTGCTGGGCTGGCTGGGGCGTTTGTCTTGGGTCTCGTGGCCATGGGCTTCCTCGTCCTCGGGACCATGCTGGCTTCGCGTGCATCGTGCTGGTGGAACATGGAGTTTGTTGTAGCCTGCTCTTTCTCGCGCCGCAGCCGCTCGATCTCCGCCCTGAGCTTTGCGATCTCATCGCCATGGAACTGCTGCTGGTCGGCCAGCTGGCGCTCGTGTCTGCGCAGTTCGGCGTCATGGCGTCGTCGCAGCGTGTCTGCTTCGCCAGCCTTGGTCTGCAGCTTGCCTTTTAGACTGTCGGCGTCTCTCTTCTCGCGCGCCTTCTCTTGCTCGAGCTGCACCCGTCAGTGGGGTTGCTACAACATGTCACATCAACGGTGCCCCACCTTCATGATGCGTGAGAGCAGCTGGTCTGGATCAGCCTGCGACTGTCTGGGCCGCTGCTCAACCTGGATATTCTCATGGTCATGGTCATGATCATGCTCGTTGCCCTCGTCGATGGTCGTGTCGTAGTCGTGTGCATGGTGCGTATCGCGTGTGTCGTAAATGTCGTGTGTTTCGTAAGGGTCTTCATCATCGAGATTAATCACCTCATCGCCGTCGTCCAGGCCGTAGTCTGACTCAGGCGAAGCATGGCGTGTCTGCTGCTGCTGGGTGGCGCGTATGGCCTCGGCCTCGATCTGCTGGAAGGTGTTGGCGGGCAGGTCGTCGAGGTCATGGTCGGAGAAGTCGAAGTCGTCGTCGCCCATTGTTGTTGCTGCAGTCCATGGTCCACGGGCAGTTCGAGATGTGGCATGTGGCGTGCAGTGAGACGCGTCGTGTGTGTTGGTGTTGGCGTTGGCGTTGGCGTTGGCTTCAACGGCGGTGCGGCAACTTCACATGCAGCGAGCCTAACGACTAGCGACTAGCGACAAGGCCCAAGTCATTGCGCTATGACGTCTCCCGTGCTTTTGGTCCGCGTTGCTTTTCGCAGCTCATCTTGTCTTGGACACGCTCGCAACAGCACCACCAGCCCGCGCCCTCTGCCCCGCCGCCGTCCATTGACCGCCTCCTCTGACGACCTGCTCCTCCTGCGCCGCATCACCTGCACCTGCACTTCTCCCCCACCGACCGGCTCTTCCGCATCGCCTGCGCAACCATGGCGCGTCCTCGCAAGGACGTCAAGTTCGCACATAGGAGTGCGAGCAACGGCCGCGCCCGCCGCGCCTCGATGAGCATGTCTGACATCAGCGAGACGGGCTCCCAGCCCGCCAGCCCGACACGCAATGGCGCCGTCGACGGCCCTGTAGGTGCACTGCGACTGAACCCCTCGCCAAACGAGGACCCCCCCGCTGACGACTCGACCAGACATCACAGCCGCCCGAGCAGACCGAGTATGAGAAGAAAAAGGCAAACTTCATTGTCCGCACCACCTGGACGCTCGTCATGATCGGCGGCTTCTTCTTCGCCCTCGGCGCCGGCCACCTCTACATCATTGTCATCATCACCGCCGTCCAGGTCATCTGCTTCAAGGAGGTCATCGCCATTGCAAACGTCCCCAGCAAGGCCCGCAGCCTGCGCTTCACCAAGTCGCTGAACTGGTACTTCCTCGGCACCGCCATGTACTTTTTGTACGGCGAGAGTGTCATCTACTACTTCAAGCACATCTTGCTCGTCGACAGGATCCTGCTACCCCTGGCCACCCACCACCGTTTCATCTCCTTTATGCTGTACATTATCGGTATGTCTCTCTCAAATACTCTTGTATTCAATAGCTCATTCTCCAGGCTTCGTCTTCTTCGTCTTCTCCCTGCAAAAGGGCCACTACAAGTTCCAGTTCACCCAGTTCGCATGGACCCACATGGCTCTCTTCCTCATCGTCGGCCAGGCGCACTTTGTCATCAACAACATCTTCGAGGGCTTCATCTGGTTCATCTTGCCCATATCCATGGTCATCACAAACGACATCTTCGCCTACCTCTGCGGCATCACCTTTGGCCGCCACCAGCTGATCCAGATCTCCCCCAAGAAGACGTGGGAAGGCTTCCTCGGCGCCTGGTTCTTCACCGTCATCTGGGGCGTCCTCGCGACCCATTTCCTCGCACAGTACAAGTTCTTCATCTGCCCCGTCAACGACCTCGGCGCAAACGTCCTGACCGGCCTCGAGTGCAAACCCAACCCCGTCTTCCTCGCCCGCAACTACACCCTGCCCTTTGTTCCGGAAATCATCCCGATTCCCCGCACCTTCAACATCATGCCCGTGCAGTTCCACATGGTCACCCTCGCCACCTTTGCCTCGCTCATCGCGCCCTTTGGCGGCTTCTTCGCCTCGGGTCTCAAGCGCACCTTCAAGATCAAGGACTTTGGCGACTCGATCCCCGGCCACGGCGGCATGACGGACCGCTTCGACTGCCAGTTCATCATGGGCTCTATTGCGTTTTTCTACTACTCGAGCTTCATCGCCACACACCACACGACCGTGGGCGGCGTCATCGAAGCAGCCATCACGGGGCTCACGCACGAAGAGCAATTCGAGGTCGTCAAGATCCTGAGCAAGAACCTAGTCAACCATGGGACGATTTCTCCGGAGGTATATAATTATAATCCCCTCTTCATGAGTTGAACTATACGATCACTAACACCCTCCAGATCCTCAACTTCCTCTCCGCACAAATCGCGAAACGATAGACTACTCACCACACCCCCACGACATTCACCACTGCCTCCCTTCTGCATCCCATTTTCCCCCCTTCTACACTGCAGTAGCCACCCATTCCCCCTTTTGTTACTCTTCGCCCTCGCAAAACAGATATTCGGCTATGCTATATAATCATCGGTCGTCTGATTCATGGGACCAACTGATGCGAGTCAGGTGGCTGGCTGGCTGGTTGGCTGGCTGAATGGATGGATGGATGGTTGTGCTGGCGACTTTTTCTTTATATGTAGATATACCCTTTATGCATAGTATGGTATACATTGGGCCCAAGAAGAAGGACGAGGAAGAAGAAGAAGGAGGGAGAGGGAGAGGGAGAGGGTACTCTGAGATAGTGCGTGGAGTGGGAAGGGATAGTTGGTTGGTTGGTTGGCTGGGTAGCTAGCTAGTCAATCTGTCAATCTGTCAATTTGTCAATCTGTCAATCGGTCAGCTAGATCGATCGATAGATAGAGCAAGTTCCGAGTCTGAATGCAATGGAGGGCGAAGTAAATATAATTATTGGTCACTGCACGTCAGGTAGATAAGAACAAGGGTTGTCTGCTGTATATAGATAGTACATGCAAGTAAACCATGGCTCGGTCTGTCCAGTTCGGTGAACTCATAACATTCATTACTAGTATACACCACGGCTATGCGCTCTTCATCTCGTCTTGACCACGCGACGCTACGCTACGCTACACTCGACAAATTTACGGGTTCTCCTTGGCGAACTTGACACCCTTGGAGATGTTGCCCTTGAGGTCGGCCAAGCAGGCGTCGAGGAGCTTCTGCTCGTAGTCGGTGACGTTGCCGACGGGGTGGATCTTCTCGACACCGTTGGGGCCGAGCTCGACGTTCGAGGCAAAGTACTCGACGCCCTGGTCCTTGTAGAGGGGAGAGTCGACGAAAGTGGGCTCGATGACGTTCTTCTGGCCCTGGGCGGCCTTGAGGAGCGACTCGGTGAAGCGGGCACCGGCCATGGCCATGGAGAGGGTGGCGGAACCGGCACCGTCCTTGGCCTTGACGACCTCGTCACCGCCAAACTGGACGCGCTTGACGTAGGCGTCGAGCTGCTCGCCCTCGAGGTTGTAGCCGGACTGCGACAGGAGGGGGACAATGGTAGCGCCGGAGTGGCCACCGACGACGGTGATGTTCTCGCTGGCGGGGTCGTTGTTCTTCAGCTGGGAGATGAAGCGCGAGGCGCGGACAACGTCGAGGGTGGTGACACCGAAGAGGCGCTTGGGGTTGTAGACGCCCTTGGACTTGAAGACCTCGGCGGTGATGGGGACGGTCGAGTTGACCTATACTGGTTAGTGCACGCTCATAGGGAAGCAATCTCGCAGGCGTACCGGGTTGGAGATGATGAGGATGTTGGCCTCGGGGGCGTGCTCAGCGGCGGCCTTGGCGAGGTCGCGGACGATGGAGGCGTTGGTGTTGAAGAGGTCGTCGCGGGTCATGCCGGGCTTGCGGGGGACACCAGCGGGGATGACAACGATCTCAGCGCCCTTGAGGGCCTCGGCAAGACCGGAGGGAGTGGCATCGTGGCCGCGGACCTGCGACTGTCAATGGCTGCGATGCGAGATGCTGCGGCGCGGCGTACCTCGCTCTTGGTGTTGATGTGGCCAATGTCGGCAGCGACACCTGTAGCATTGTCAGCGAGGCGTCTATGGTGCATGCACTGCGCAATGGCTTACCGGGCGCGAGGCGGATGTCGTAGAGGGAGAGCTGGCTAACCCTGGGGTTGAGCTTGAGCAGGAGCGAGAGCGGCTGGCCAATGCCACCGGCGGCACCGAGGACGGTGACCTTGGACGACTACAACGGCGCTGTCAGCATGTGACCTCTCCATGTCTCTTCGTGCGCTCCATGTCGCTCAATGGCGTCCATTGCGGTATTCGCCCGGCTGCAAAAAGCTGGCCAGGCGCCTCGGAGCTCGGGTGTGTGCGTACCTGGCGGGCCGACGCAGAGAAGGCGCGGCGCTGGGCCTGAGAGAAAGCTTGCCTGGCAGCGAACATGATGAAAGTGAGTGGGGGTATAGGGAGAGATGGAACTGGACAATGCAGATGAGTGAGGGAAGAGACGCGAGAAATTGGTCATGATGAGCATCAGGTGCCAAGCCGTCAGTGCTCCATCCTCGTCGGAGACACGGCGCTGCTGTCAGCCCCACTCCTGCCCGTCAACGACCTCACCCTTCGTCCGGCAACAGTCTTTTGAACACACTGGCATGCAGCGCGCGAATAAATGGAACTGAAGCAACACCTTCAAAGGATGACGCAATCCTTCTGACGCTGTCTGGTGAGCACGACAAGACTTTGGCAAGAGCAATGGCAGCACCAATTTGATTGACATCATTGTCCTTGAGCTCGACACCTCTCGCCATGTTTTAAACTGACTACTTCGCAAATCTCTCGCGTGCGTATGCTCGACGGGTCAACAGGCACCTTGAAGTCTGACGCACACTAACTCGGGGCTTTCACCGAGCCAATTGCTAAGGTTGACCACCAATCAACGAAACAGCAGCACAACACTTGATATGAACACTGAACGGCTACATCAACATCAAAGCTCATATTCATCCACTCGTACCTCACACGTAGCTTGTCCGGGTAGCAGAAGGCGCAGCTACGCCAAGCACACTTTCGCCAATCACAACGCGACATGGCGACTCCACTCAGCTGTGTGGCATGGACATTCAACCGACTACAAATGTGTTGACTCAAACACCTATCTGAAGTCCGTACACGCCCTAGACATAGTGCTACTCAAATCCACTTGACCTCTCACCCGACTCTCCGGCCAACACCACAATCACTCTTCAACAATGGTGAAATGCTTGCGACCCCCCAACTGCTTTCCCCGCGGCGAACGAGATTCAACCCCAGTCATCC
>JAPEUT010000508.1:0-10003 GCA_027946375.1 Neodidymelliopsis sp. IMI 364377 | reverse complement strand
CCCAAAACCCCAACCCCGCACTAATTTTACCACAGCACCTCCATCGAGCGCGACCACAAGCAAATCGCCATCTGCAAGCGCGGCCAACCGTCCGTGGCCGTCAAAATCGAAGGCCCCAACCAGCCCATGTACGGCCGCCACCTGGAAGAAGACGACACGCTGTACAGTGCCATTAGCCGCAAGAGCATCGACACGCTCAAGGAGTTTTTCCGCAGCGACGTCAGCCAGGACGAGTGGAAGCTGCTGATTGAGTTGAAGAAGATGTTTGATATCGCGTAGGTTGGTTTACTATGTGTGCGGGAAGGATAGGGTGAGGGGTGAGGGGGGAGGATGACGGAAGACGAAAAAGTTCAACGGTGGATGGAAGTGTAAAGTGTAAGAGAAGGAGATAAGGAGTGCTATATCCGTATTCCAATAACCCGCCAATAAAAGAAGAAAACAACACAATTATAAACTCTACTCTATATCTTCTCTTTCTTCTCTTACTACTACTACTACTACTACTTACCAAGTAAAGAGTAGAAGAATGAAAAATCTAATCTAAGATAGTTATAACTTTTTACTACTATTAAAATTAAAAAAAAAAAAAAACAAGTTAGAAGAGTTATAAAAAAGTTGTAGTCTATAGAATATTTTCCTCAATAAAGAAAGTGGAGTATAATATAGTATAAGTTAATATAGTATAATATAATATAATTTCTTATTCTTCTTATATAGAATAGAATAGAATAGAATAGAATAGAACTTGAGTATTTCTTCTCTTCTACTATCTCTACTCTAATACTACTTATAACACGACACTACCGCATTCTTGGCGTTCTCCCCACCTCAGGACTCCCCCCAGCAGCAGCAGCACTCCCCCTCCGCCTCTCCTCCGGCCCCATAAGCGCCACAGGCTGAATCCCCAACTTGCGTTCAAAAACGCGCATTACAAGCGCCTGCACAGCGCGCTGAACCTCAGTCGCCATCTCTGTGCCCAGGAGACCGACAACCAGCGGCGCAAAAACAGTTGTCAGGCGTTCGAATTCCGCTTCAGGGAATGCGAGGTAGCCATCTAGGACAGTGACGACGACGGGCCGCCAGGTGACAATGTTGCGCTGCTGGGTCTCCTCGTCGAGTTCGATGTAGGATTGGATGATATCCTCGCACAGCGGGATGAGTGCTTTTTCTGTTTCTGCGCGCGACGCGGCGCGGTCTGAGGATGTGTCGTGGTACATTTTGAAGAGAATCCCGACGTACACCGATGCGGAGCCGGATTCCTGTTTTAGGAGGTTCGGGGGCTGCTTCATGAAGCCCTCGCGGAAGAGGCGCGAGCGCAGGTCGCGGTCTGCGTTGAAGCGTTTGGCAAAGTGGTAGGATTTTTTGAGGACGGCCATGAGGCGGAGGAGCTCGTACGAGGGGATGTTGGAGTAGACGGCTTCGTTTGTGAAGAGTTCTTGGACGGTTTCGATCATGAGGAGTTGGAGGACGCATTTTGTGATGATTTGGTTGAAGAAGCGGCGGCGCGCTGCGGTTACGACGACCGGGGGCTGCTGCAGGTTGGTGTCTTCTGGGCGGTAGTCTTCGAGGTCGGTGGTCTGGCGCGGGACGTCGACACTGGGCTCCGTGACGAGCGAGGGGCGGCGCGGGATGGGAAGGCCGTTGATGCCGAGGCCGTTGGACGGCTGCTCTTTCTCTGATGGCGGGGTGGAGAGGCCCATTCCCTCGACTCCCTCTGAGATGGAGGCTTTGTCGTCGGAGAGGCTGCGCGTGCCGTTGGACGGGGTAGGCGCTGAAGAGCCGCTTGTGGCAGCAGAGAAGAGTGCGGTGGCCTCGGTGCGGTGGAAGAGTTCCACAAACGCCTTGACAATCTGACTCCAGTGCTCTGGAGTGAACTTTTGCACGTTTTGCAGAATCAGCTGCTGTAAACAGTTGCTACCAATACGCGCCAGGGTGTCGTTCTCCTGGCAGATACATAGCGCAAGCAGATCGAGGAAACGGTCGAGCATGTACTCCAGCGACTCGAAGAAGTGGGTGAAAAGTTTGATCATGTTGCGCAGCGCCTGGATCATGGTCGTCGACAGCCACACAGACAGCTCTTCATGGTTCAGCACCTTTGTCATTTCCGACTTGGACTTGAGGACCATGAAGATGGGGTAGAGCAGCTGGCGCCAGAGCATGTCCCAAAACTCGCGTGGGAAGTTGCTGCCGTAACTGATGAGCGTGTCAAACAGGTAGCTCAGCGCCCGCGAGCGCACTTCCAGATCCTCGCCAGTCATGAGGACGTCGTGGAAGGCAAAGAGTACCGGGAACCAGAACTGCTCTTCCTGTGTCTGCCGGCTAGGCTGTTTGGGGATTGAGGAGCCTTTCTCGGATTCTTTCAGGTAACCAGCGCGGGCTGATAGTGAGCACTCTGGAGTTCTCAGCATCTTCGGCACCGACGACTTGAGCAGTTCGATTGCTTGCAGTGACTTCTTCTGGAACTTGTAGTTTTTGGAGAATTCAGTCAGACAGACGATCAGGTCTGCAAAGGCCCCTTGGGAGATGACGACGCCAAAGCGGGTGTTGTATACTTGTGTGACGTTCTCAAAGGCGAGGTTGACAATGCCCTCTGTTGCTGTTAGCTAGTGATCTGATGTGGAGGGAGAACTTGACATACCATAAGGTTCCCTGGCGGCCACGGTGAAGACACCAAACATGGTCTTCCAGCCGGATCGAATGTTCTCGCCGCGCGCTTGTATCATCTGAATAAGACATCGCAAAACCATATCCTTGACCGAGACAACACTCGCGTTGTTGATGATGTGCTCAAAGGGTTTGAGAAAGTCTTTCTGGAACTTGAAACCAGGAAGCTCCTCAATCTCCATAAACTTCATCGACAGCTGTCGTAGCGAGTTGAGGGCGAAGTAGACGACGTTTGTGTTTGTGTGACATCCGACCTCGTTGAAGTGGGCGCCCAGTACGTGCCATATGTTGGTCCATTCGAAACGCACACGGGTCATGTTGTACCCGCTGATCTCAACAAGCTTCTGCAGACTGTAGGTGCGTGGCGACTCGCTCTGGCCTGACGACTGAATTTCTTGCCAACTGACCTGCACGAGTGCTTTGACAAAGTCGACAATCGCCTCGCCAGAGAGGTTCGCACTGTTGGTGAAGATGCGGTCTACGCCTCTGACAATGTCTGTGGAACGACTCTCCTCTGCTACATCAGCCGAGAAGTGCACGCTGTTGACGTGCGACTGTCTCCGGCGATTGCCAGGCACGTTGAGGTTCTTCTTGGACTGTGAGCCTGTATTTGACTTCAAGACGTCGGGGACTGCTCGCTCGTCTATGCCGGCGGAGATGAGCTGGAAGCGATCCAGTTGTGAGACGCATGTCAAGATTTCACGCCACGACTCTCGCAGCAAGTTACCCTCTGTCTGGGCAATCTCGAGAAGCGTCTTCAGCGCCTCCATGTTCTTTGCCTTCATCTCACTCAAATTGTAGAGGTTGGTGAAGCGGGCGAGGAAGGAAACAAAGGCCTGACGGGCGCTCTCCAGATCGAAGAGACAGGAGATGCGAATTGCCAGCTTGATGCCTTCTATGCAGAGTCTCACAATCTCGATGTTGTGATCCTGAGCCTGTCCAGAAAGGGCCATCAGGAAGGGCATCCAGGTGACTTCGAACATGGGTCCGACGTGCTTGGAGGACGATGCTGGAATGAACTTGGAGACAGGTAATGCAGTTGCGGTTCTGCGCTGCGCTCGGAGGAGCTGCTTGTACAGTTGCTCCGTCTTGTTGGCCATGGCCTCGGAGGCCTGCGCAATCGCCTCCCTCTGCAAATCTCGAGCACCACCTGTCAGCGCTTGACCGATGCTTGCCAGTCCGAGACCTCCAGTAGGTTGTTGATTCACCAAGCCCTTGTCTGCCGCAGCCTCTTGCTCTGTGTTGAGGACAATCTCGTTGTGGGCAATCTCGTCGTAGATGCCGCGCAGGTAGTCTTCTGGTAGGTCGGCGTTGTCGTTGATTCCGCGGTTGTTCTTGATAAAGTCCTCTGGCGTCATGCGGGGACCCTTCATCTTCTTGCTGTGCTGGTCGACGTTCAACATGATGACCGAGTAGGACAGAACGTAGGCAGTGTCGGCGTTGGCAAAGGCGTTGGGGTTGCCGGTGATGTATCTTTCGGCAAACTTCAACATGAAACGATCAATCTTCTGTGCTTCTCCAGGCAGACGGAAGGACTGGAGGAAACGACGTAGCGCGTCCACAAAGCGAGTCTTGGTAAAGTCCATCAGGTCAACGAATGCGTGCATGATGGCAATGTTCTCGGCGTCTGCCTCTCCTAGGAACTCGCCAAGCGCGCCCTTGTCCAGACGGTCGTTGTCGAGGAAAAATCGAGCAATGTCTTCGGGGGCGTCAGAAGGGATGAAGCCGTCCTTGATCAGCACCTTGAGACCTCGTTTGGGCTTGTAGTTGAACTGCCGCACTGCGTTTGTCATTGCCGTCTTCCTCTGTTTTGCCTTTTCCAGCGAGCTGTAGTCGTCCTCGGCAAGAGGTGTTACGGTGCCAGAGTCTCCGCCTATCGCTGGCGAGTCGGCGAAGTTGCGGGTATCTGTTGAGATTCTCAAATCGTCGAGGGACAGTCTGGAATCTGGGGCTTGTGGTTTGGTGTTGTCGGGAAGAGACTGTTGGGCCCAATCGACGAGCGAGCGCAGTATGCCTACAAGGGCTTCGAGAGACTCTTGTTTCATGGCGTACTCTTGAGGATAGGCACCGTCGGCGTCGTTGGCTGAGTTCATCGACACGGTGGTGAGGGAAGGTGGTAATGTTCCGCGCGTCTGCCAATCCATCTGTTTAGACTGCTTTTCGCGGTGATCTTGGTATGCTTGCTGTTGCATGGGTGTGATGGTGACATGATTGCCGGAGATCTTGGACAAGTGCTCGACGACACGCTGATACATGTTGTCGAGGGCAGTGCGATCGCAGTCATAGTTGAGGTAGACTTCGACCAAGGCGCGTGGGTCGGCCGCGAGCCTCCCAAAGATGGTCAGAACGTACTGCTTCTGGAAGGCGGGGGCTGCGCGCTTGTCCAGTGTGGCGAGGTAAATTTCCTTCAAGAAGACTTCGACTTCCTTCTTGAGCATGACTCGCAGGTACTTGAGCATCTGCCAGAAGATCTCACAGGCGACCTCGAAGACGGGCTTGACGGAGCTGGCACCATTGCGGCTCAAGCTGAGACAGAGGTATTGCTTGATGGCTTGGACAAAGCTTGTAGGCTCATCGCCGCTGCCACTCGTGATGGTGGCGTAGGGGGAGACGAAGACGGCGATGTTGTTGTGGAGGATGGTGTGGACCATGTGGAGGGAGAGCAGCTTCGATCGCATGCCCTGCGAGCGTACGTCCTGGGCGTGGTCGACGGACAAGCCCTTTGTGCTCAGACGACACATGGCCCTGAAGACGAGGTAGGCGTCCTTGACGAAAATCTCGTCCTCTTCCTCTTCGTCGGAGGCGGCGTTTGGCGTGGAGGTGTCTGCGCCAGAGACGTGGCGCGAGGTGGGTTTCCCCTTGATGCGGGTGACTAGGGTGGGGGCGTTGTCGTGTATGCGGTCGTCGTTGAAGCTCATGTTGTTCTCAAAGCTCTGCAGGGTGATTTTGGGACCCGTGTGCATGTCGACGGCGCGGTCACTGGGCTCGCCGTCCTGGTCGCCCTCGGCTTCGGGCTCGCCTATGATGGCTGAGGCGGCAACATCTGGCGTGCCTTGGTCGTCGTCGTCGTGCTCCAGGCTCTCATCCGACTGATCCTTGTCGTTCAGCGAGGCACGCGACAGGTTGACGCGGGCTTCCTTGACGGCCAAGCGTGTCTTGACCCTCTCGAAGACGGTGCCGACCATCTGTGTCAGGGCGCCCTGGGCGACCTGCTGGTTTGCGCTCGACTTGGACAGCAGGAAGATGTTGTAGGTCAGGCGCACGGCCTTGAGCAGGCCGGCGCCGTGGACGACGATCTTGTCGTTGAGGATGGCGGCCAGCAGCGACTTGACAATCTGCAGCTGGACGTCTGGGTGGGTGGCCTCGCCCTGGAAGCAGTCGCATATTGTGTCAATGGCGCGCTCAATCAGCGGGGCGACGTCGGGGTTGTTGGGCTGGGGCTCGGCAGGGACGGAGAAGTACGAGTAGCTGATGAGCTTGCCGATGCAGTCGAGGGCGGTGATGGAGACGGGGACGTTTGCGACCTCGGAGGCCAGCTGCAGGGGCTCGAAGAGCAGCTCGGGGCTGATGCGAGCCGGGTCGCCCTCGCGCTTGATGGCGGCCAGGGCGGCCTGGGTGGCATCGCCGAGCTTCTTGTTCTTGCGGGCGTCCTTGGAGGCGGCGATGGTGTCGAGGGCGGTGCCGACGAAGACGAGGGAGCTGCGGGTCGAGGGCCGTGTGGTGGTGTTGGTCGTGGCAGCCGTGGCAGCCGTCGACTGCGAGTCTGTTCGTGGGCGGGCATCGGCGTGGATGCGCTGGTCGAATATCTGCTCGGAGGAGCGCGGCGTGTCTGCACCGCTGGGGACGTGGAGCGTGGGGGTGTCGTCGGCGTTGTCGTCGTCGTGCCGTGTGGGTGGGTGTGCTTCTGGCTGTGGTGCTGTCTCTGCGTCTGCCTCTCCCTCTGCCTCTGTGCCTGCCTCTGCCTCTGCCTCTGCCTCTCCCTGTGGTGCCTGCACATGCTCGTCTGCCGGCGTGTGGCTGTCCGTGTCTGCCCGTGTCTCTGTGGGCGGCGTGTCTACTGCCATGTCGTCCCCCTCTTCCCGGGCGGCGTCGTGGTCGGCCATGGTGGGCGGTGGGTGCTGCTGGTAGGCGCACGCAATGGGCCGGATGCTGAGGATGCACCGCGCTGCGCTCTCTAACGCCAACGGGCAACGTCGTGTCTGGTGCCGGCTCTCTGCTTAACGTCGGAGCGCTTGCTTGGGCATGCTGAGCGCTGGCGGGACTCGGTTGTGTGAACTTGACCTGCAGTGTGCAATTGTCTTGTCTTGTCACATGTGCACGTATATACGTCTACGTCCATGTCCACAGCCATTCTGAGATGAACACCTAAGCACACTAGTCCAACTGTCGGAGCTGCCTGTGGTGGCCGCCGCGGACCCTTGCTGCACGCGCTCCAACGGGCCTAGCGCCAGCGCCAGCGCAAAGACCCGAGCGACTTGCTCCGACCCTCCCAGCACATTTTGTTGAGCGAGAGCCTCTTCTGCCCATCTCCTCGCCCTGCTCGCCCTGCATCACCACCGCCGCCCGCGTGTGCCCTCCGTCTCCCATCCACGCTGCCCGTCGCTCTCCCACCCGACGCGCTTTTCCTCCCACCACTCGCTGCCTGCAGAACCTGAGCGCAGCCCAGGCGTCCCGACACAATGCCTGCCACCACCGCCATCTTCGCCCGCGCCGGCGCTCAATTGACCTCGCGGGGATCCATTGCCCTGCGCGGCGCTGTCCAGAGGTGCGTCTCCCCATACACAGCCTGCCGCCCTGCAGCTTGGACGAGCTTTTGCGCCCGCCGCAACCTGCCAACACCACCCAACACCCAACACCCAACACCGCTGACACGCCCCCCAGACGCACACCCGCCCTCTCGGCCCTCGCCCGCTACTATGCCTCCAAGTGTGAGCTGCGCCCTGACTGCCCTCACCTTCCACCCCGCTGACACCCCCCAGCCTTCCCCAACCACACCGTCGTCAGCATGCCCGCCCTGTCGCCCACCATGACGGCCGGCAACATCGGCGCCTGGCAGAAGAAGGTCGGCGACTCGATAGCCCCCGGCGACGTCCTCGTCGAGATCGAGACAGACAAGGCCCAGATGGACTTTGAGTTCCAGGAGGAGGGCACCATTGCCAAGATTCTCCGCGACGCCGGCGAGAAGGACGTCCCCGTTGGTAGCGTGAGTCTGCCCCGACACGAGTCTCTGCGCGGCCTGCGAAGCTAACACAACAACCAGCCCATTGCCGTCATGGTCGAGGAGGGCGAGGACGTTTCCGCCTTCGAGTCCTTCTCCGTCGAGGACGCTGGCGGCGACAAGAAGGCCGACACCCCCTCCAAGGAGGGCAACGCCGTCGAGTCTAGCGAGCCTGCCGACACTGGCTCCAAGACGGCGCCCCCCAAGCAGGAGGCTGCCCCCGTCTCCTCCGAGTCCGACTCCACCGGCGACCGCCTGCAGACGGCCCTCCAGCGCGCCCCCGCCGTCTCGCCCGCCGCCAAGAAGCTCGCGCTCGAGAAGGGCGTGCCCCTGGGCTCCGTCAAGGGCACTGGCCGCGGCGGTGCCGTCACCAAGGAGGACGTGGACAAGTTCAAGCCCGCTGGCGGTGCGCCTGCCACGGCCGGCGCCCCCGCTGCCGCCAGCTACGAGGACGTCGAGGCTTCCAGCATGCGCAAGGTCATTGCCTCGCGTCTGACCGAGTCGATGCAGCAGAACCCCCACTACTTTGTCGCCTCGAGCATCTCCGTCTCCAAGCTGCTCAAGCTGCGCGAGGCCCTCAACGCCTCGGCCGACGGCGCCTACAAGCTGTCCGTCAACGACCTGCTCGTCAAGGCCCTCGCCGTCGCCGCCCGCAAGGTCCCCGCCGCCAACTCGTCGTGGCGCGAGATCGACGGCAAGGTCATCATCCGCCAGCACAACGTCGTCGACGTCTCCGTCGCCGTCTCCACCCCCGTTGGCCTCATGACCCCCATTGTCAAGAACGTCAACGGCCTCGGCCTCCAGTCCATCTCCTCGCAGATCAAGGACCTCGGCAAGCGCGCCCGCGACGGCAAGCTCAAGCCCGAGGAGTACCAGGGCGGCTCCATCACAATCTCCAACATGGGCATGAACGCCGCCGTCGAGCGCTTCACCGCCGTCATCAACCCCCCGCAGGCCTGCATCGTCGCCATTGGCACAACAAAGAAGGTGGCCGTCCCCGGCGACCTCTCCGAAGACGGCACACCCTCCCTCGAGTGGGACGACCAGATTGTCATCACCGGCTCCTTTGACCACAAGGTCGTCGACGGCGCCGTCGGTGGCGAATTCATGAAGGAGCTCAAGCGCGCCATTGAGAACCCGCTCGAGTTGCTGTTGTAGACTAATATTCACCTGAGATGAGATGAGTTGGCCGTGTAACTTTATAAGCGAAGGACGACGTAGCGAGGGAGAGTGAAGATAAATTCCATCTTTGTACAATTGAAGTAAATTGAATTGAACTAAACTAAATATCTACAACCCCTTTGTTTCCTTTTCTTTCTTTTCTTATTAACTTGTTAACTTACCAAGATACGAAAAAAATAGCTAGCTACTTGCTATAACTAGAGTCTTTTTTTTTCTTTTAACTAAGGTAGATTAGATTGAAGAAGAAGGAATTTTAAGCAGAGAGTTTTTCTTACTCTACTATAATGTCTATATATTAGAAGATATAATATAGTGTAGAGATATATAGAGATATATAGAGATATATAGAGTAGTATATGCAGTAGAGTATAAAATGCTATATTACGCTAGTCTAGATTAGACGATAGTAGACTAGACGATAGTAGACTAGACAATACCAAACAACACCAACCCAGACCAACCAACCTAACCCATGCCGTGCCAACCCAAAACGCCAAACCCAGATATCACAAATACCGCATACAACTACTGCTACAACTACAACTCACCCTCGCTCTCATCACAACTCTCACTCTCGCTCTCATCACACGTAAACACACTCCGCGGATACCTCAGCGTCTCAGCGCTCGGCCGCGGACTCACATCCACCACACTGCTATCCGGCGTCCAGCGGCCCGAGTCCGCAGTCTGAGAGGATGCGCTTGCGGTGTATGATCTTGTTCTTACTCTTGCACCTTCATGTGTATGGGTAAGTCCAAGGCTATGGGTATGTGCAAGGCCATGGGTATAGTGTGGCCGGAACCCGTTGGCGATGAATGACACGTCGGCGTCGGCGTCGGAGTCGTAGGTTGGTGGATCGCTGGGCGCGCGCGAGCGGTAGCTGGGGAGGCTGTCTGTGCGGGATGAGGGGCGCGAGGGGCCTTCGGGGATGGTGGAGGG
>JAPEUT010000507.1:0-10105 GCA_027946375.1 Neodidymelliopsis sp. IMI 364377 | reverse complement strand
CCCTCACTCCCCTGCACCACCTTCCCCGCCTCAATAACCCTCATCTCCCTCCCGACCAGAACCCGCATACTCCTGACCTCAAACAAATACTCCTCATCCGGCCTCACCACATCCCTATAGTACGGATCCTGATACGCCATCTCAAAGTCCTCATACTTGTTGACGTAGAAATCCGCCATGCCATCATAAGACAGCGTTTGGTGGGTTGTGAGAGATTTGTCATGGGTCGTGGTGTGGTACTATCCGCGTGTTAGAGGCGGTTGTTGATGGGGTGCTATGCGTGGTTTGGAGGTACCTGAGTGTATTTTACAATACCGTGGCGTTGGAGCCAGGAGGAAACGAGGGGCGCGTGGGTTTGTGCCCAGTGGGTGTGGAATTCTGCTTCTGAGAGGTTGGGGTTGCGGTGGGCGAGGACGGTTATGCGGAGGAGGGGGGCGGTGGACATTGGTGGGATGGATGTGAAGTTAGGTGGTGGGGTTGTGTAGGGGGTTGGATGAGAGGTATACTGGTAGTTTGGAAGATTGTGAGGTGGTGGTTTAGTCGTGTCGCGGGTAGTGACATCATGACTTGATGAGGGGGTGTATTTGGATTGAGAAAGGTGTAGTTGCTTGGTGGGTTCTTTGCTCAATTACTGGCGATATCACAGCACCACTTAGTCCAGATCATTGTCTCTAGACACCCACTATGTGTCTGCTGTCTGGCAGCTTCAGGAACATGATGATTCAAATACGAAGGGCCATCGTATCCATCGTATTAATTGCCAGTCATCTAGCAAAACCACCCTCCATCAACAGGGAGCGCCTGCCCTGTGATGAAGGAGCTAGCATCCGAAATCAAAAACTCAACAGTCGGCGGGATCTCCTTCTGATGCGCCGTTCTGCCCAGGGGCAAGAAACTATAATCCACCTCTTTCCCAAGGAGTTCGTAGCTGTTTCTCAACATTGGCGTATCTACAGGTCCCCTGCACTTCGATTAGTTCTTATACAGCATACTGCGCTCGTAGCATGGAAGTCGACCTACGGGCAAAAGCAATTACACCTGATCTTCTTCGGCCCCAGCTCTTTGGCAGCGACTCTCGTCATACCCACAACAGCATGTTTGCTGCTCGCATATGCCAGATTGTTCGGCGAGCCGATGAGGCCCAGGATACTGCTCGCGTTGACGATTGAACCACCCTCATTCATATGCGGGACCTGTGCTCTTAGACAATTCCGCAGCCCGATGACGTTCACGCTGTAGATGAAATCCCAATCATCGTCATCCACATCCTCAATCGGAACAACGTTACTCTGCTTGCCAATCACACCAGCGAGATTGGCACAGCCGTCCAGTTTCCCAAAGCGCTCGACAGTGGCAGTGATCCAGGACTCGACTTGGGCGCGCTTGGCGATATCAACAACTGTGGCCATTACCTGCGCACTGGTCTGCTGAAGCTCTGTTTCCAGATCCTTGAGGGGCTGTTCTTGGACATCCGCGAGTGACAATTTAGCGCCTTTGCTTGCGAACAGCCGAGCGGTCTCGAGACCCATGCCAGAAGCTGCACCGGTGATGACGATGACCTTATCTTTGAGCGACATTCCGACGGCACGAAGGGGAGGTAGGTTGTTGGCGATGCGACTCGAGAGCTGAGGTAGCACATCTAACTAAGTACCCATAGACTTCCCACCAAGCCCCGCCACACTACCTACCTAGCCATGATGAGTAGCGCGCTACCCGCGGTATCCGTCGACGAAAGCAGGGTCTCGTTGCGCCCTCTACAAGGTGGACACTAGGTGTTCTGCGCGGCCAAGCGCGATCGGAGGTGTTGACAAGACGCGGTGTCAAAAGACTAACCCCACCTCTAGTGTATTTTGTGTCGGCAGGAAGTAACCGCAGAGGGCCTTGAAACACAAGTCCATGGCATGAATGGGCAGATAAATACGTCTTGCCGTTCTTCGGAGACTACTACGACAAAGACGACAATCTGTGCAGTGGGTTTGGGTGGGAGAGTTGATGTTCTCGACCCGCGTGCCTCGGTTCGATTATATCACGGACTGCATTGCGTTTACGCCCACTGCATCTGCGAGCCCGCCCCACTATTCCAAGATAGATATATACCACAGAATCCATCACAGCATCATCAAAACACCTTCATGGGTCGGTAACTCAGGTGAGTTTCCTTGTCATTCCACGACAAATCTTCCCAGTCACTAATCCCTCTACAGTGGTAGAGTGTAGGATTGCAGCCTTCCAAAGCAGTTTATCCCGAAGTCACCGGTTCGACTCCGGTTCGGCCCTGACTTCTGTGCTTTCTTTTTGCTTTTTGTCGAACTCGCCAACTTGAATGGGTGACGACAACTATTGCTTTTTTTTTTTTTGGAGGAGCCAAGAGTATGGAGTTTTTGTTTCTATTTTGTTTGGCAGAGTTGAAAGAAGGTTTGGGAGAGTTTGTTTATGTATTTCACTTTATCAAGTACCTACTTAGCCCAAAAACTCCTTCACAAACCGCGCAACCTCCTCCGGCCTCTCCACCATCGGTAAATGCCCCGCACCCTGCACCACCTTCAATTCGACCCCGTCTCCCAACTTATCCGCCATGTTCTCCTTCATAGTCTTGGGCAGTACGCCGTCGCCCGCGCCAACCAAAAACGCGCCTCTCCCCTTGTAACCCGCCATCTTGTCACGGATATCGTACTGATGCAGCGCTTTGACGCTATCGCGGAATCCGGGCAGGGAGTTGTTCTTCACCATTTGCTTGACGCGCTCGAGTTTGGGCGCTAGGGATGCGTCGGCGTAGTTTTCGGGTACGAACCAGCGGCGCGTGGTGATTTCTGCGAGTGATTCGCCGACTAGAACTTCGTTTGGAAAGGAAGGGGAGGTGAGGTTTTCTTGCTCGGCCATTTCGACGCGCTCGTTCCATGCTTTTGCGTTTGTGGGGGGTGCAAAGGCGTTGGTGTCGCAGGCGATGAAGGAGGTGATGCGGTGTGGGTGTTCAAGCGCCGTGTTGAGGGCTGTGGCGCCGCCGAGGGAGACGCCGATGATGCTTGCTTGTTTGGCGCGCAGGGCATCGAGGAGCGTGATGACGTCGTCGGTGAGGGTGGAGATTGTGATGGGAGAAATGGTATTAGGGGGGAGGGTGGAGCGGCCGCGCGTGTTGTAGCGAAGGATGCGGTATTGGGAGTTGAGAGTGAGGAAGTGGGTGACGAAGTCGTCCCAGATGCCGTAGTCGACGAGGATGCTGTTTGAGAGGACGAGGAGTGGGGCGGAGGGGTCGGTCGAGCCTTCGAGGCGGTAGGAGAGGTTGACGCCGTCGGGGGTAGTGATGGCGCTTTCGATGATCGGACGTCCCTCTTTGGCTACGTGCGAGGGGTATGTTTTGAAGAGGCCGTCTTGAGATTCTGCTTGGAACGCATCAGGGGACTCGAGACTCTTCAGGTCGCGCTGGGCAGCACCGAAGGTGTAGTATAGGTCGTACGTCCGCCTCTTGCGATCCTTGACAATGTCCTTGTAGATCTTGTCGCACCACTCCGTCGTGGTGGCTTTCTGGAACTCCGGTCCTCCCAGCCCGTTCTGCGGCGCATATTCATGGAGGGCAAGGAACTCCTTCTGGAGAGCGCTGTTGGCCTGGAGATCAATATGACTCGTCACAAATCGACGCGTACGCCTCCAACCAGGCACTTTCTGCAGCAGTGGAACATGCTCCTCCTCATACCACTTCTTCAGCTCCTCCTCTTTACCCTCGCCATCTTGCAGCACAAAGCTGACAGCGATCATAACATTCTGCTCGCCCTCAGTCTCTACTTTCTGCAAGTCTTTGAAGTCACTTCCAGACCACTCTCCCAGCAAATCATATGACTTGCGATCGACAAAGATCTGCTT
The DNA here is from genome assembly GCA_027946375.1 of Neodidymelliopsis sp. IMI 364377. Classification (NCBI taxonomy): domain Eukaryota; kingdom Fungi; phylum Ascomycota; class Dothideomycetes; order Pleosporales; family Didymellaceae; genus Neodidymelliopsis; species Neodidymelliopsis sp. IMI 364377. The sequence goes on along the minus strand of JAPEUT010000507.1, from coordinate 6,247 downwards.
CATTGTATCTCTTTCCCTCTGCGTTTGCACGGGTGCGCTTCTCAAGCGCTGGTACGGCTCTCTTGTAAGCCACTCCAACTCATCAAAGTCGTAGATGGCCATCCACTCCGGTTTCTCTTTCGAGCCCTGCTGTTTCTCGAGGTCGGTTGCGCGGTAGCGAAAGCCATTGTTGCAGAAAGGCAGACGCAGGCGATTGGGGCCGTGTTCGTTTTGGTACCTTAAGAATGGTGGAGTCAGATGTTGTCGTGAGGTCGATAGGATTCGACTGGGCGAGTCAACTTACCAATCATGGAATTGTGCATCTGGCAGGCCCTCTTTGGGCTGCATGGTCACGTACAAGATTCCTGGTGTGGATTTGGCCGCCATAATTACTGGTGTGTTATCTGGTGCCGGTTGCAGCAAAATATTGTCTCAAGGTACGAGTCTGTACTGATTGAGAGTGTGAATCAAAACTACAATTCACGTCCACGTAGAAATGACTTGCGAGATGAGAGCTTACCCGCGCCGATGACATCTGCCGGCAGCCGCTAATGTACGAGAGCTCCAGGGTTCGTGCCTCCGACTTTACCCCTCCTCGTTCCGATCGGAAATGTTAAGCGTCTTGTTTCCGGAATGTGGGGAATTGTCACTACTCAGAGAATGTCTTGCAGAATATCTTGTGGTGAATGTTTTGTATTGCTTCGGGACTTATTTTCTAGTTCTTTGACATCTGCTGTCGGGAACATTCGCTCTGGATTTCTGCTTCTACCTCTATTTCTACCTCTACAGCAATGTATAGCGTACGTCAATCGTACCAAATCGCGTTCATACCAAAGCCCTTCTCCTGAATCTCCAATCGCGCCACCCTTGCCAAAAATTCGTCTTGCCATCTGTAGATCTCAATGCCGCCCTTCTCGTCATCTGTGAGCGCGAGCCACTCGTCGCTCCATGGGCACGGTGACACGGCGTTTGAGTGCCCGCCTGATGTCGGTGTGGGGTTGAGACAGATCTGGCGCTCGATGGCTCCAGATGGTGCGATCTTAAAGGCCGCGATGTAGCCAGTCAGGTCGAACGAGTTGGATCGCGAGGTTGCAAAGAGGTAGGAAGCGGATTTGTTCAGGAAGACAACGTCAGAGCGGTACATGGTGTCTGCATTAGGAATGCCTGTAATGCTGTTAGATCAATTGGTAAGGTCATTGATTGTAGTTGCTTACCAGGGGGGATCAAGGGATATGTCTTGTGTGTGTAGACTGGCAACTTTGTTTGCGGGTCGATGACATACTCGCACAGGCGGTTGCCGCCCTCCATAAGGGCGTATAGATACTGCCCACTCGGGTGCATCTCGACCCATCTTGGGTGGTCCTTTGGTTGGGTCGCCTCGGTGTATCCCACAGTCTCCAGTCTGCCCTGGTCGTCGATCTTCTTGTGACACCATATCCTGTTTGCCCACATGTCGGCGCTGTAGAGGTAGGTTTCGGTCGGGTCGAAGACCATGCCGTGGATTGCCGTCTTCTCGCAGTATTCGTAGTCCTGGATGTTCTCCTTCATGGCACCAGACTCATCTACCGAGAATATGTTTCCATAGCCAGCGTGGTCGTAGAAGGGATTGCAGTATACAGCGTACGGAGGCTTCTTTGCGGGGAGGAGGAAGATGGCGCGCGTTCTTGTGTCAGCGTCGTTTGCTTTTGCTGTGCTGTATTAGCCAGTGCTTCTCTCTCGGTGACAATAAACATACGATGCCCGCCGATGGGGTAGCTCCCTGTCTGTATAATCTCGCCAGGCGCGTCGACCCGGTGTGAGCTCCATCTCTTCATGGACGCGCCGTAGATGTTCTTCCTCTGGTGCTGTAGCTCGGGTCAGCCATTGAGCTCGAGTGACGTGTCTTGAACGGTGCATACATCAAAGGCCATCCAGCTGATGGGTTCATCATGTGGGATCTCTGTCTTCTTGACCAACTCGAGCTTCAACGTCTCCGTGTCGAAGGAGACCGTGATGATGACGCCAGGCTTCACCCACGTGCCGCACATGAGGTGGTGTTTTGTCATGTTGGCCGCTGAAGTGTGAAATGTCGAGATGCGTGTCGTGCTGCAACGTCTGCCTCCAATTGATCGTGCCAGAGACAGCATCGTCCATGGCCAAAAAATCCGCAGGCCATGCGCATCTCGACACGCGACGCCAGCATCCGAGGCTTGGACCGAATCGTGGATGGCGGGGCACTGGGCTGTAGAAGTCAGGAAAAGACCCGGTAGAGACTTCTTCCACAATGACAGCACGCTGATTGGCGCGACACCCCTGTCGATGCGGGGCAGCCCAGAGCAACGTCCGGCAATCGTGCAAGTTGCGCCATCAGAAGCGCGCCAACTGGTGCCAAACTGCAGCGAGAGCTTCACGAGCCGGGCGTTCTGCCGCAGAGATGGAGCCCCAGGTCAAGTCGCCTGATGGCCCGGCTAGAGGCACGGCGATTGTCAACGGTGCTAGTCTGGTTGGTCTGAGAAAATGTGCCATATAAGAGGGGCTCGCTGCCCCGAGGAGGTCTCTATATTTCATACGCCTTGCCATCTGACCTTACGTGTTGCCACTACACACACACAGCATACTCGATACTCACAAACACATCACAATGGCATCTGCACCCACATATCAGGACGACTCGACGCACCGCTTCGACCCCAACTTCACCGATGCCGTCATCAACGCCATTGGTCCCAAGGTGGACGACAGGACACGCTTCGTCATGGGCAAGCTGATCCGCCATCTGCACGACTTCATTCGCGAGGTTGAGCTCACCAACGAGGAGTGGTTCGAGGGCGTCCGCTTTGTCAACTCGATTGGCAAGACCACCACAGCGTCGAGGAACGAGGCCCATCGCATCTCGGATGTTCTGGGAGTAGAGTCGTACGTAGCTGGCACCTTTCCGCTAGTTCTGTTTGCAGCTGCTAACCAATCGGGCTCAGGCTGGTCGACGAGATCGCACACAAGCACATCAACGAGTCGGGCGAGGCGCCCACTTCCAGCACCATCCTCGGCCCCTTCTGGTCGCCCCACTCGCCCTTCCGCGAGCTCGGCGACTCCATCATCACCGACCCCCACCCCGACGGCCAGGTCACGCTGATGCACGGCGTTGTCCGCGACCTCGACACCAAGAAGGGCATCCCCAACGCCGTCATTGACATCTGGCAGGCCAGCGCCAACGGCAAGTACGACTTCCAGGACCAGGACAACCAGAAGCCCAACAACCTGCGCGGCAAGTTCACCACCAACGAGAACGGCGAGTACTGGTACTACTGCTACAAGCCCACCGCCTACTCGCTGCCCATGGATGGCGCCGCTGGCCAGCTCTTCAGGACCCTCGACCGCCACCCCTTCCGCCCTGCCCACATCCACCTCATGGTGACAGCCGAGGGCTTCAAGCCTCTGATCACACAGCTGTACCCCCGCGACGACCAGTGGGTGCAGAACGACACCGTCTTCGCTGTCAAGGACGACCTGCTGCTCGACTTTGAGCCCAGCAAGGACGATAAATCCAAGTACGATCTCACATACAACGTCACGCTGGCGCCCACAGGCAAGAAGACTGGTCGTCTCGAGGGTATCCCGAGACTCCCTAACGTTTTTGACGAGCAGAGCAGGCTGTAAATATATGCATTGTGATTGACTGCATTGGCGTTTGGGATCATCTATTCGTAAATAGCGGATATGCTGCAGCGTTGCATGAATTTAAAAGTACCCATTACCTTGATTTGATAAACTCGCCTTGATGTGAAAGAAGAAGTAGAAGACGTAACAACTAAATTTCACGGAAAAGCATTTCCCACATGCCGACATCGCTTACCGTGTGTAGAGGTCTGCAATCTATATATACTTCCACTCCCTTCCACCACCCCTCATGTTTTGTCCGAAGCTTGTCCGCCAGCTCCTCTCTCAACCTCCCAAACTCCACACCCATTCACTCCGCCCATTCACAAGCACCCCCAACCTCAGCATGCGCGTCCCCTACGCCCCAAAAGAAGCACCTACCGAGGAAGCCCGTCCAGTCTACGAACGCATCGCTGCACGCCGCAACCCGCGTCCCCTCATCCCCCTCGACCTCGCACTGCTGCACAACCCCTCGGTCGCTGACGGCTGGTCTTCTTTCATCGGCGCAATCCGCACCAAGACGTCTGTCCCCGACACGCTTAAAGAGCTAGCCATTTCGCGCATCGCAGCGCTCAACCACGCCGTTCATGAGTGGGACGTGCATGCCGCGCTCGCTGTCAAAGCCGGTGTGAGCAGGGACGTCATGGAAGTTGTCTTCACGGCGCCGGTTGTGGGCAGGGGAGCAGAGAGGAAGGCAGATGGCAATGCGGATGCGGATGCGGTATTGAAAGGGCTGAGCGAGGAGGAAAGAGCGGTGCTCGAGTATACGGATCAGATGACGGTGGGGGTGCAGGTTGATGATGGGGTTGCGCAGCGGTTGAAGGGGTTTCTGAGTGATACGCAGGTGGTGGAATTGACGGCGACGGTGGCGGCGTACAACTGCGTTAGTAGGTTCTTGGTTGCGCTGGATGTGGGGGAGTGCAATGGGCGGGAGATGAAGAAGATTGCTGATTTGTGAGATTACCTATCGTCTCTCGACATTTGTGTATTTCAATGTTGTTTGTCTGCTGTTTGACAGCGGAACACAACCGCCTTCCCCATCCGTGCTTCTCCACACCAACACGGAAGGCGCCTCGGTTGTACCTACCTTAAGCCGACCCAACCCATACACACAACGCCCAACATGTAACGAAACATTTCTCCCTCGGCCACACAATCCTCCTCTGCACATTCTCACAACCTCGCACCCCTCAACAATGGCAGCTCTGGCCCCCCGTCTCCTCGCCCGCTCCCTGCGCCACACCCCCCGCGTCGCGCCCCTCTCCACACTCCGCTACGCCTCGACCAAACACCCCGTGAACTTCACACCGCCCACACAAGCCGACCTCGACGAGCTGCGCGAATCAGTCCAAGAGTTTGCCCGGCGCGAGATCCCCGAGGAACTAGCTGCCAAAACAGACCGCGACAATGCCTTCCCCAACGACATGTGGCAGAAGTTCGGCGAAGCTGGGTTCCTCGGCATCACGGCGTCGGAAGAGTACGGTGGCCTGGCTATGGGGTACCAGGCGCACTGCGTCGTCATGGAGGAGCTGTCGCGCGCGAGCGGGAGTATTGGGCTGAGCTATGCGGCGCATAGCCAGCTGTGTGTCAATCAGCTCATGCTGAATGGGAGTGAGGCGCAGAAGAAAAAGTATCTCCCTGGCTTAATTAGTGGCGAGAGAATTGGTGGGTTGGCCATGAGTGAGCATTCTGCGGGGAGTGATGTCGTTAGTATGAAGACGACGGCCAAGGAGGTCGATGGTGGGTATCTACTCAACGGAACCAAGATGTGGATCACAAACGTACGTCTCTCTTATATATACAGTCGAGAACCATCTTACTAACCCCGCCCAACAGGGCCCAGACGCCCACACCATCGTCGTATACGCCAAAACCGAGCCCTCAGCAGCCTCCAAAGGCATCACAGCCTTCATCGTCGACACGTCCACCACCGGCTTCTCCGTCGCCTCCAAGCTAGACAAACTGGGCATGCGCGGCTCCAACACGGGCGAACTAGTCTTCGACAATGTCTTCGTGCCTACAGAAAACATGCTCGGCCCCCTTAACCGCGGCGTGCGCGTGCTAATGGAGGGACTGGACCTGGAACGTCTCGTCCTCTCCGCCGGGCCCCTAGGCCTCATGCAAGCCGCCCTCGACAACGCACTCCCCTACACGCACCAGCGCAAGCAATTCGGCCACCCCATCGCGCACAACCAGCTCGTCCAGGGCAAACTCGCAGACATGTACACAAAGTACCGCGCCTCTGCGTCCTTTACCTACAGCGTTGCGCGCGCCGTCGACGAGAGCCATGCCGACCCCGTCATCAAGACGCAGGACTGCGCCGGCGCCATCCTGTATGCGGCTGAGCGCGCCAGCGAGGTCGCCATGGATGCTATCCAGCTCATGGGCGGCATGGGGTATATGAATGAAGTCCCCGTGGGCAGGATCATGCGCGATGCAAAGTTGTATGAGATAGGGGCGGGGACGAGCGAGGTGAGGAGGATGGTGATTGGGAGGGCGTTTAATAGGGAGTGGAAGCAGGATGTATAGATTTGTTGTTTAGATTTCAAAAGCGCGTTGATTTACTATCCACCACTAACTAATTAACTATCTAACTGGTGAACTGATAGACTCAATCCAACCCCTCCATCCC
>JAPEUT010000506.1:0-10106 GCA_027946375.1 Neodidymelliopsis sp. IMI 364377 | reverse complement strand
GGTGTGCGGAGTTTATGGGGGTGGGAAGGTGAGTGAGTTTTGCTGTTTTGATGCCGTGTCAACCTCGATTGTGGGTGTGGCGTGAAGGGCAGCGATGATGGAAAGGACACTGAAGAGGAGTCTTGAGTGGTGGCGGAATTGGGGGTATTCATTTTTATATATCGTACATGGTAACAGCTAGATATTAGTAAAGTCATCCATCTCAATGATGGATCCACTTCTTCTTCGTACCATCGGCCTTCCTCCTGCGACTCTTCGGTTTCGCAGCTGTCTTCTCTTCCTTCTGCACCTGCTTCGACGCATCTTCGTCTTCGTCTTCCTCGTCGTCAGAGTCGTCTTCTACAGGAGCCTTGACAACCTTCTTTTCCTCCTCTTCATCGTCATCAAAGCCCAATCCATCAACAGCGCCCAAGAAACCAGTGTTGCCTTCGCCCTTCATGAGGGCTTCGACGTCGATACCGCCGCTTGTGAGGTAGCGTGCGCTGACACCAGTGTTGATCCTTTCACTCAACAAGCCCCTGAGTTCGGCCCTGACGGCTTGGAATTCGCCCTTTGTCATTTCGCTGGCCTGCTTCTCCTTCTTCTTTCTGCCACTGCCTCTGCCCTTCTTACCCTTGGCTTCTTTCTCAAATTCCTCACTATCGTAGTCGACACCCAGGTCTTCAGCGGCCTGACGGAGGAGGTCGTCGCTGGAGTTCTTCTTCTCCTTCGCAATGACGGTGTCTGCAAGTTTCTTGGAAAGTGTAGCACGCGGCTTCAGACGTGCGACAATACGACGGTCGATATCCAGCGTGCGGATGAAGAATGCGCGTTTCTTGTTCGTCTGTGATTGTGCAGACTCGGCACGAGCGTGTACTTTTGCAACAAGGCGACGCACGCCAGCCACTTCTTCGGGCGCGCAGATGATGATACTGGATCCAGAGGCGTCGGCACGCGCTGTACGACCAGAGCGGTGCACGTAAGTGTCTGCAGCGCGCGGAAGGTGGTAGTGTACGACCAAGTCAACGTGGGGAATATCCAGACCACGTGCAGCGACGTCGGTCGCGACGAGGATAGAGCCGGGGCGCTCCTTGAAACGCTCGATGGAGCGTAAACGCGCTTTCTGGATCATGCTGGAATGGAGTGGTAAGGCGGGCAAATTGAGGTTTGCAAGGAAGGGAGTTAGGCGGCGGACAGCGGAAATCGAGTTTGTAAAGATCAGAGCGCGCTTGTTGGGGTGGAACAATAGAAGTGAGTAGAGAAAGAGATCCTTCTCTGGGCCGGCACATTCGATGAGTCCTTCGCGCAGTTTACTGGCCATTTGCGATTCTGGATTCGCATCAATGAACCTGGGCTGTTCTTCGCGGAAGTTGAGCTTCTTCAGAAGATACTCCATAGAGTCGGCCTTGTTTAAGATGTCGCCTGTACCGCTGCCAAACTTGACTTTGCCTGCAAGCTTCTGCTGGAGTCCTTTTGAGAAGGTAGCAGAGAAAACGAGGGTCTGGCGTTCAACCTCTGGTATCGGTTCAGCTTCATCCTCATCGTCATCGACCTTATCCAACACTTTAAGGATCTCTTCGAGCTCTTTGTAATGACCCTGACTTAGCAGACGATCTGCCTCGTCTAAGACCAGGAATTTGACCTGCTTGAGGGAACGCAATAACCCCTGCCCAGTGCTGATGACTTCCCACAAACGTCCAGGCGTTCCAACGATGATGTCTGCCTTCTCGAGTTGTCGTCGCTGCTTCTGAACGGACAAGCCACCAGTGATGGTCGCAATGGACGGAGCATCGAAGTCGCCCTTGACACACAGAGCTGTCAAATGCGCAGAAATCTGATGAGCCAATTCTCGAGTTGGTGAGACAATCAGGGCCGTGGGGACCGTTCTTGTCTTTGAAACCTCTTCTTTTGACGCAGGTCGTGTAGCGAGGAAGCGCTCGACGATAGGTATACCAAAGGCCAGGGTTTTTCCTGATCCTGTGGATGCCTTTCCAACCACGTCCCTGCCAGCCATGATTTCCGGTATGGTTGAAGCTTGGATGACGCTAGGTTTGGAAAACTTCAGCCCTGAGAGCGCGCCTACCATCTTCTCAGACAGGTTCAGCTCTTCCCAAGCTGATGTGTCTACCTCCTCATCGTCGATAGGCTGGTTCAAAAGGATGTCGAATGCGCCCTCGCCAGAGATCTCGAAGTCCTCTGCTTCTAACTCTACACCTTCCTCCTCGACATAGTCTGGGTTTGTACCGCCGTTCAACGCAGTGTTCTCTTGAAGCTTCTTCTTCTCTTCTCGCTTTGCCTTTGCTTCTGCCTTCTTCTCCTTCTTCGTCTTCGCCTCTTTCTTTGGCTCGACCCTGTCTTTCTTTAAGGTTCTTCCGTCCTCAACTGCGCTATTGGGATCGAGATCTTCAATACCGCCGTCCTCGGTTGGTTCTTCCTTATCACTGAAGCCGCCCCACGACTCGTTATCGCTTTCAGGCTCTTGTTGCGCGACGGAAGTCTCCTCGGACTCTTCCTTTTCTACCGTCTCTTTATCGTCTTCCACCGGCAGCTCCTTTCCTTCTTGTCCAATCATCTTTTCTAGGCGCGCAGCCTCCTCTTCCTCTCTAGCCCAGGCAGCCTCGATATCTTTCTCGATCTCTTCTTCTGTCTTGGTGGTCTGGAAGGTGATGTTCCCGGTTGTCGCGTCCTTGATAATGTCTACATCGTCAATCTCTTCCAATCCGTAGAAGCCTTCGGTATCCTCCAGACGGTCTGGCATGGACACTGTCTTCCATCCTAGCTCGTTCAATTGTACCTTGCGCTTGGATCTCTTTGTCACAGGTTTCGAGGCGTTTTCGAGCTTCTGGCGCTTGTGCGCTTTATGCGCCGCCTTAGGGGGGTTGTGTGCTCGCTTCATCATGGGAATTGCGCGAATGTTGTTGCTTGGAGAATCGAGAGCTGCGTCCCAGAATTTTTTGGCAACATCGGCAAGTCGGCGTTTGGCTCGGCTGCACTTGCCTTCACCAGCCAGTACCCCTCACGTGGGGTCGACTTTCACATCATCAAATTCTACAGCATCCAGCTGTAACGCTTGGAAAGACGAGATCACCGAGACTTCAGAGTCGAGACAGCAAACTTCGCGATTGAGTCGCTGTCTACCGTTCTACTGTCGTTTAAACTACGAACCTGAAGAGCGCACAAAAAAATTCCAAGTGCAGCTCTTGTCAAAACTCTTTTGGGAAGACTACTCACAACTCTGAGTTTGAGACAAAACAACAACGAAAATTTCGAAATCCGTAGGACACCTGACCCAGCATGGGAAAATCCTCAAAAGACAAGCGAGACGCATACTACCGTCTCGCAAAAGAAGAAGGATGGCGAGCGCGATCAGCATACAAGCTACTACAAATCGATGAGGAATTCAACCTTTTCGAAGGCGTTACCAGGGTAGTTGATCTATGTGCTGCGCCAGGCAGTTGGAGCCAAGTGCTCTCTCGCGTGTTGATCAAGGGCGAGACTTTTGGAAGAGCAGGATGGGAGCAGAAACGAGCAGAAACACGACAGCACGTACTTGGCTTGGATCAAAAGGAGGAAAAGGAAGAGGGAACAGCAACAGAGGTTCAGCAGCCCAAACCTAGGGAGAACGTTCGGATCGTCGCAATTGACCTACAACCCATGAGTCCTCTCGAGGGTGTTACAACGATGCGTGCCGATATCACACATCCCTCTACTATACCGCTCATGCTCAAGGCCTTGGATCCAGATACCTACGACCCCAACTCGCCAACATCATCCTCCCCCGTCGACCTCGTCATCTCAGACGGCGCCCCAGACGTCACCGGCCTCCACGATCTCGACATCTACGTGCAAAGCCAGCTCCTCTGGGCAGCTTTGAACCTGGCTCTCTGCGTGCTAAAACCCGGCGGTAAATTCGTCGCCAAGATCTTCCGCGGCAAAGACGTCGACCTGCTATTCGCGCAACTCAAAATCGTCTTCGACAGAGTCCGCGTCGCGAAACCGAGGAGTAGTCGAGCAAGTAGCATCGAGGCCTTTGTGGTATGCGAGGGTTTCTGCCCACCGGAAGGTTTCAAAGCAAGTCTTGATAAGCCGCTTGGTGCTGGGACACAGATACCGACTGATACCACCACGCCGAAAGGGGAGAAGAAGGTATCACGGACTGTAAGAGCGGATGGTGCGGTTGAGCTTGACTTTGGCACAGAAGATGAAGATGAGGACGATATGGAAGAGGGTGGGCAGCGATGGATAGCACCATTTCTTGCGTGTGGTGACTTGTCAGCATACGATTCTGACGCGACGTATAAGCTGCCCAAGGATAGGGTTAGTCTGGATCCCGTGCAGCCACCAACGGCGCCGCCGTATAAGCGTGCGTTGGAGATGCGGAAGAAGGCCGGCGGCGCGTATGGGAAGACGAAGGGGAGAGTGATGAAAGAAATTGCTTAGTGCTGGGAGGATTGGAGTTTCGAGACGAATTGGTCGGTACGTATGTATGTCAAAACCATGAGCAGGTTAAGTTATTTATATGGGTTTCAAGCAGTGAAGCAATCACTGCAACATATATCTGCAGCCTAGACCACCCACTACAGCGCAGAAGATATTTGTTGCCACTCTTCACAAAAAAATAGCCGAAGAAGATAAGAATCGAAGAGGTTTTCATCATCACAGAACCGTAACAAATCACAGAGTGAGCTTCTGCAGGTGCTCAATTACTTGAAATCACTCCCGCGAAAAGAGCAACATCCACCCAACCCCAGAAGGTAAAAAACCACTCCTCCACATGCTCCCCACGAATCCATTACCTCCTCTCCCACGCCCTCAACCAATTCATCCGCTCTGTAATCCCACCCCACCCATCCATCGTATGCTTCTTCTGTAACCTAGCCAACGTCGCGCCATCACCACCTTGCACCGCCTCGTCATCAGCACGACTCCACACACCCCTGGCATCCGGCAGTGATTTCCCCTCTTTCCACGCATCCAGAACAGTAACAGCTAAGCCGGGTCTGAATCTCGTGCACTTCAATGCTCTGGAAATGAACTCGTCGTCGAAGCCCTGGAAGTGTTGTTCTTCGAAGAAGTCGTCGATTTCGTCGGCGGCAAGTGGCTCGTCGGGGTCTCCTGAGCCTGCGGAACTGGCCTCTGAAGCTACGGAGGGTGTTGGGGATGCGAGGCGGGGGAGGCGCGTGAATTGTGGTTGGGTGTGTGTTGTGTGCTGTTCCTCTTGCTCGTTCAAGAAACGGAAGTCCTGTAGTGATTGTGTTGTCGAGGCGTCGGATTCGGGGTGGTGGGGTGGCGAGGAGTCGAGGGGAGGCCGGGGGAGTTTCGAGAGGTTCATGAGGGCTTGAGAAGGGGAGGAGAGAATAGCTTGTGTGTCGAAGGCGGCAACCTTGGTGGCGCGGGGGGTAGGCGTGCTGGATGGCAAGTCGTCGTCATCTTCTTCAACTATTTGAGGTGGTCGGGGAAGAGGGTTGATATGTGCGAAGTCGTCAGAAGATGCTAAGCTTTCCAATTCATCGTCGTCGTCTTCCATGGTTATGGGGGGTCGGGGCAAAGGAGCAATACGTGGAGAGCCGCTTTCTGACATTGAATCATCAGATGTTTGTTCTCCTTCCAGTGGAACAACCTGCTCCTGTGACTGCGACGGTGCGGCTGCATCTAACAATTCTTGATCATCATCTGTCTGTTGGGAACTTGCAGATGATAGCTCCAATGGCTGCTCTTGAGTGCCAACTAGATCTACTGGCTGCTCTGGCTCTACCCGGGCAGGGGACAGACTTGTTCTCCGTACTTTAGTGGGCCGAACGGATTCTTCCGGTACTCTGGTGTCGTCCAACTCTCCCCGTATCCGCTTTGAAGCGCGCTCGTATCCATCTCTGATATATTGCGGTGTTTCATTCTGTGCAGTCGATGACGACAGGAGTCTTGAGTCTGAAGGCAGTATGGTAGATGTGATCGGCTGCACGTCAAAGGTCGGTACCTCTGGCAATCTTGACTCTGACGGGTAGGCTGAAAGATCGTCAGCCGCACCATCCGTTTCTTTTACAGCAGCCCTGGTCCCATCTTGTGAAGCAGTCACGGTCTTGTCTTGTGTCTGGCTCCATTCCTGGCTCTTAGCTGGACTTGAGCTACTGTCCTTGTATCTTTCCAAGACCATCTTCCTGATCCGCTCCCTCTTGGGTACAGGGTCAAGTCGCCATTGTGGCCTCACTATTTGTTCATAGTATTGCTGCCACTGCTTGGCTGTTTGATTATCTCTGCTTTCTGCCCATTTTACCCATGCCGCTTCATAGTTTGGTTTATCGTTTGAGGCGCTCTCTATGTTTTCCACGAAAGCATAAAGCTCTTCCCAATCGTTTGTTGTGAATGTTGCCGCTAATTGGTCGACTGTGTAGTTTTCGTTGCCGACCGGACCCACCTTGCTTGTAGCTTCTTCTTTTTGCTCTCGTACTTCTCTAGTAGCCTCCAGAATTCTGTCCTTGTTCTTGATGAGATTGGTCTTCTTCACTGCAGGTGTTCGTGATGATTGATCAGAAGGTGGGGAGGGCGGCGCATTGTCTGGGACGTTGAAAGCAGACGGCGGACGGTTCTGCAACTGCTTGAGCCAACGATCACGCCACGACTGCCATGTGTGTCGCGGATTCTACCCCAAGTTAGTAGCTTGCCTCATCTCAAGATTGTGTGTCTACCTTGTGCTCCAATTGCTTATACAGCTCATTGCCACTCACTCGAGCACCACTTGCCTCGGAATCTTTGACCCACTTGTACAGAATGCGATCGTCCTCTGGTGTGTATGCTAGTCTTGAGCCCTTGGGAGGTCTCACTATCGACCCTGGGTCGCGTGCTGTGCCAATCTTAGGTCCTGCAGGAAAGTCGTCCGGGTCGAGGACCTCGCCTTTCGCGATGGACTTGTGTATGAATTCGAAACTAATCGATCCAGGCGGGCAATCTTTTCTGAAATGGTCTGCAATCATCCAGTCTGCTTCTTTCTCCCGTGACACGATTTGTCCGCCATTGGCTCTAACGAGGTTCAGCAGCGCAACACGGTGAGGCATGCGCTGCGCGACCCAGAAAGTTTTACCCGTGAATAGTTCGCCAGCCTCGAGTTGGGCGCCCTCGGCGACGTTGTCATACATGATCGACGCCGCCATGGTGTTGAGCTAAGATGTCGAGTTAGTGGTGTTGACGCGTCTGGGGAAACGCGTGCTCACATGTCGAATACGGATACGCGGGGTCGCATTGCCGCGGTGCTTACTGGCAACCCTTTCTTTCTCTGCCACCGACAACATGCGCAGGTAGTAATCCAAGACATGGCGCTCGCGCGCACTCTTATAACAATAGCGGCTACTATATCTTTCTTTACGTTTGTAGCCTTCTTCGGCCGACTCCCGGCCTTTAGGTAATATAACCTCTATCCACCACCGTCACGATGCTCACAGCAATAGAAACACACCCATTGGCTTCCTCAACCGCCTCTTCGTCCTCCATATCCCAAACTTCCTGCGCCGCCTCGACATTACACTCACCAATGGCCGCATCACAAGTGGTAGCTCCCGCCTGGGCTACCACCTCATGCATGACAAACACCCAGTCATCGTAGTCTTCTTCCTCGGCCTCGTCACCGCATGCGCCGTACTGATCCTGCCCACGGTATGGCACAGTCTACACCTGCACCATAAGCTGCTCGTAGCCTTCCTCCTCCCACAACCCTACCTCTTTCTGTACCTCTGCGCAAAGCGCAACACGCAGACATACATCGACACTTCGAACCATGCCTCGCAGATGCTCCACTACCCCTACGACCGCGTGCTCTACCACCCAGGCAACACATGCTCGACATGCGACTTCCTCAAGCCCGCCCGCAGCAAGCACTGCAGCATCTGCAAAACCTGCGTCTCGCGAATGGACCACCACTGCATCTGGGTAAACAACTGTCTCGGACGCGGCAACTACAAATACTTCCTCTTCCTTCTTCTCTCCACCGGCATCCTAATCGCGTACGGCGCATACCTAGCCTGGTTTTCCCTCTCCCCCCTCGTCGCAGCCCACTACACGCGGTATGAGAGATGGTACACGTACCGCCCCAATCCCGGATCTAATTCCTCAAGCATGACGAACTACCTCGGCGCAAAATCTCACTACTTCCTCATCTACGTGAGCATCTACCTCGATCTCGGCGGCCTCAGCGCAGCAGGCGTCGGGCTCCTGGCGCTGCTTACCTGGCCGCTGCCCCTGGGTCTGCTAGCCTACCACCTCTACCTAATCTGGGCGGGCATGACGACAAACGAGAGCAGCAAATGGGCAGATTGGCGTGACGATATGGCAGATGGGGTGGTATTCCTAGGTCGTCGTCGCGAGGAAACAATGACTACCTCCACTTCTCCCCCCTCCCCCTCCTCTTCTGCACAAGCAACAGGAGAAGATGAAGAACCACCCACCACCTGGCCCCTCGAAAGCCACCACATACTCCTCCGCACCCGCAACGGCCAAGTCCCCAAAACTCTCCCCGCCCGCGTCCAGCGCGTCGCAGTGCCCGACTCGTTCGAGCGCGTATGGAGTCTCGCGGCTGTGGAAAACGTGTATGATTTGGGGTTTTGGGATAATCTTGTCGAGGTGTTGACGAATTGAAGTGGAGTAAATTTGGAGAAGGAAGGAAGGGATGAATTGCACTAGTAAAATGAGTAGATGCTGTAGATATATAGAAATCTAGAGAGCACTCGTGAAAGTTCTGTTCTCCTAATTCTTGGAGTATTCTTTTTATACACTTCTCTTCTTCTTTTTTTTTTCTTGTTTTTTCTTTGCTTTCCACGATATCGTTACAAGGGGTTCATTGTGCTAGAGTGAAGGATAACTTATTCGGAGGTACCTCGGATGCATGATCCGACGTGATCCGGCAGTCATCAATACTTGTGTTGGTACAAAAACTTCGCGTAGACGAGTTACTTTCATAGTCTTCAGATGAATGGCTGGAGTGTGACTTCCTGTTGTGGGGGTGGAAAGTGTGGGGAGACTGGGATCTATCTAGTTAGGGAGATTTCAGAAGATGACATGAATATAGTAGGCGACATTTGGAGAAGATTAAATTCCGTCTATTGTTCCAACCCAACACTCTCTCTGGCTGCAAGATCTCATACGCCCGTGATATGAATCCCTAAATGTTCTCGTTCCCTGCCTTTGCTCCCCATTTTGTGCTGGGTTCCTGCATCCCCGCGGATTACCTTGGCGGGTCGGTCGATCACGTTGCGTGTCGCGATGCCAGTCGTTCTGTACGTTCACCATGGTGCGTTTACTGGCTGGTCTCGCTCTGGCTCTGGAGGTACTTCCAGGCACCGAATGCGAGGGCGCCACCGAGGAGAATGATGGCGTAGAGGCCAACGCCGGTTGAGGCGCCGTCGGTGGTGGCGGCGGACGAGCCGGGCTGTGCGTAGCTCTTGGGCTTTGGGTCGCCATCCTGGAGGCATATTAGTATAGTGTTCTTATATGGTTCCGGTGGGCATGTGAAAGATGTGCGGAATGGTTCCGGTGACATTGCCGGGGCCCAAGGTCTGATGTGAGGTAATGGTCGGAGCAGGGGAAGTGAGGACACGTGTTGCCGCATTGCAATCCAAGCGTGAAAAGGATGTGGGTGTTGTATAGTAGGACAGAACGGCATACCTGGCGCTTCAAGTTGCCAACGAGCAGACCGTCAAGAATCTCTCGCGCCTCATCCGAGTGGCCAACATCCTCAAAAGCCTCGGTCGAGTCCTGACCACCAACGTCGAGAAGAACTTCCTCACCACCGCTGCACATCAATCAGCATTGCATTCTCTCAATCTGCCGCTTGCGCCCGAGCAGGTCATCCTCGCTCGAGTGTGGGGCTTGACAGGGACACAGGCAGGAGCAGAGGCCGGGGTGGAGGGGCGACATACGGGTGCTCGTCGACGAAGCTTGTGCAGTCGTAGACCTTGTCGTGGACAACAATGTAGAGGTCCTTCTTGGAGGCGTGCTCAGAGACGTCCGAGTAGGTGAATTCCTTGCCGGCAGACATTGTGTTGGGGATGTGTGAATCGCTGGAGCTTATTGGGTGCGAAGGGAACAGCGGTGACAGCGAGTGTCGAGGGTAGTCGAGGTGGAGGTGGAGGTGGAGGTGGAGG
>JAPEUT010000505.1:0-10121 GCA_027946375.1 Neodidymelliopsis sp. IMI 364377 | reverse complement strand
TCCCACCGCACCCAACGCCTCCACCCTCCAATACCGCCAAACTGTCACCCATACTCCTCAATCGCACCTCCCGCCTGAGCTTCGCTGGCGATCCCCGGCCCCACCGACTCAGCCCCACCACCTCGCCCAACCCAAACATGTCTCTCGACGCAAAGGAGGCCCGGAGGCGGCGTAGCAGTAGTCTTGTCTACAAAGAGCCACCCGAGTCCCTTGAGCAGCTGAGCGACCAGGCCGCCCTGCCCAACCTGAATGCCGAGTGGGTCAATGCAAAGGGTGAGACACACCACGGCTCCTACACACACACACACCCACCTACAAGATCCCTGGCTGACATCTACCCTTACAGGCGCATGGGCAATCCACTTCGTCCTCATCTTCATCGGCAAGATTCTCTTTGACATCATTCCAGGCATGTCACAGGAGACGTCCTGGACCCTCGTCAACCTCTCCTACATGGCCGGCTCCTACCTCATGTTCCACTACGTCCGCGGCGTGCCCTTCGACTTCAACTCGGGCGCCTACGACAACCTCAACATGTGGGAGCAGATTGACAACGGCGACCAGTACACCCCCGCCAAGAAGTTCCTCCTCTTCGTCCCCATTGCTCTGTTTCTTGTCAGCACACATTACACCCATTACGACAGCACCTATTTCATTGTCAACTGTCTAGCTACGATAGCCGTCGTCATCCCCAAGCTACCGTCGGTACGTTGCCTCTCACCCCCTGTCCTCCTTCGCTGCTAACCCCCACCAGCTGCATCGCTTACGAGTTTCCTTTTTCAACTCTCCCCCG
This sequence comes from Neodidymelliopsis sp. IMI 364377, assembly GCA_027946375.1. Taxonomy (NCBI): domain Eukaryota; kingdom Fungi; phylum Ascomycota; class Dothideomycetes; order Pleosporales; family Didymellaceae; genus Neodidymelliopsis; species Neodidymelliopsis sp. IMI 364377. Next base: position 9,328 of record JAPEUT010000505.1, on the reverse strand, counting down.
GACAACATATAGCCATCATCACCTTTCACTTGCATTCCTTCTCTTGGATTCGTATCATGTATTTCTAATCACATCAGCCGCATTGGGACCGGTCAGACTGAGTTGCATCATCGGCGGGCGGGCCGGCGTTTGGCGCCTACTTTATTGCAAAAGCACGGCGCTTTGATACAAAAGGTAGCAATCACGCAGTCACGTGCTATACATGCAGCGACTCCATAATACACACACGCTTCGGCTCATTCAACCATGACCAGCCACTTGTCTTGTACTCTTGGGACGTTTAAAGTCTAGATCCTGATTACAACCTGTACCTTTTTCGGCCACGCCTGACCCAATCGAGCTGACCTCCCTCTAGCGTGACTTCCCTATCGGGACGTTCCGTCATCGATGATCCTCGATCGCCCATTCTGCAGCAATGCTTAATTCCTGGTTACCTACATACGGCTGACTTTTCTCTCCCCTTCCCCTTCCCCACCTTACCCTCACCTACACCATCACCATGCTCGCCACTTGATAGACTAGACTGCCTTGATCCCCAGGCTTTGATAGTACTTTTCAGCAACTACACCGAGTTTCCATTCCTGTTGCGCGATTAAGTTTGGTCTTTGGAGCTACTTTTTGTGCAACCAACAAATACCTCAGTCTTTCTTCTGTTGCGCGATTGTATTCACTCACCTTGAAGGAAGCAACGATACGTTGAAACTTTGTTCAGTTGCACGGTTATATCCAGCCACCTTTAAAGTACCAACACGTCAAAACTTGGTCTTTTTACGATTACACCCACGCTTCAGTACCTCTAAGCAGGCACCAATACACCAACACGTCAAAACTTGGTCTTCTTACGATTACACCCACGCTTCAGTACCTCTAAGCAGGCACCAATACACCAACACGCCAAAACTTGGTCTTCTTACGATTACACCCACGCTTCAGTACCTCTAAGCAGGCACCAATACACCAACACGTCAAAACTTCGTCTTCGTTGTGCCATTACAACCACGCCCACACAGTACTTCAAGCAAGCACCAATACACCAACACACCAACTTGCTTCTCTCGCACACTCACCCCCACTCCATCTCAGACTACCCCCATGTGGTCCCAACTCGAGCCCACAGGGCCGCATCTGACCTACCTCGTCCTCACCTCTTTCCTGATCATATACGCCTTGTTCTCCCTCATGATCAGGAACAGACTGCATCTGTCCGAACCCCCTCTAGCCACCATCTTCGGCATCATCGTCGGACCGCAAGGCTTAGCATGGTTAAAGCCCTATGCATGGGGCTTCCAGGACCCAATCATCCAAGAGTTCACGCGCATCGTTGTTGGCGTGCAATGCTTTGCTGTCGGCCTTGAACTACCCAACGGCTACCTGCGCAAGAAGTGGAAGGCGCTGCTGATTCTCCTCGGACCAGTCATGACCTTTGGCTGGCTCATTGGTGCCATGTTCATCATGCTCATCTTCGACACCGACTTTGCCTCTGCCTTGACCATCTCGGCCTGCCTCACGCCTACAGACCCCGTCCTCGCAGCCTCGGTCTTGTCCAACAGTCAGTTCAGTACTCGCGTTCCTAAGCGCATCAGAGACTTGCTGAGCGCCGAAAGTGGTGTCAACGATGGCGTCTCCTTCCCCTTCTTGTTCCTCGGTCTGAACATCTTGACCAAGGCCTCTCGAGGCGAAATCTTCAAGGAGTGGTTCCTCATCACAGTGCTCTACCAGTGCACCGTCGGCGTCGTCATTGGTATCATCATTGGCCATGTCTTCAACTCACTGTACCACATCTCGCACAAGCGCGGCATGATGGGCCCAGCGTCCTACCTGGCGTTTTACCTCCTCCTGGCCATCTTCTCCATTGGCCTGGCATCAACCCTCGGCGTCGACGACTTTCTCGTTGCATTCTGCGCTGGTCGAGGTTTCGCGCACGGCGGCAACTCGCCAACAGCAGACACGCGACTACCAGTTGTGATCGATCTGATGCTCAATTCGGCGCTCTTCGTCTTCTTTGGCGCTATGATTCCCTGGGAGTCGTTCTACAAAGTCGATTCCATCACTCCCTGGAAACTGCTTGCCGTGCTAGTCCTGATTCTCCTTTTCCGCCGCATTCCCATCGTCTTCGCTTTCTACAAGGCCAAGATGCTACCCCATGTCCGCACCACAACTGAAGCGCTGTTTATTGGCCACTTCGGCCCCATGGGTGTTGGCGCGCTCTTCCTCGCAATCGAAGCCCGAGCTCAGCTCGAGACAGACACCTCGCTACCGCTACCACACCCTCCAAACGACTTGGACCCTAAGCGCCAGAGGACCATCACACTGATATGGCCGATCGTGTGCTTCATCGTCTTGGGCAGCACGCTCTTTCACGGTCTCAGTACACTAGCCATCAGCCTCGGTGGGCATTTCTCTAGGAAAGAGGGCGAAAGAGCGCCACTTATCGGAGACGAGAGAGAGGGTCTGCACGGTATGGTGTTTGACGAGGAGAGCGAAGAGCGTTCCGAAGAAGACGGCAGGAACGAGGAAGACGAAGAGGCCGAGTACAGAGGTTACCAAAGCAATTGATAGATGTGAAATAGATGGTGAAAGATTAGAACTCTAGCATGAATAAAGTTAGATGTCGCATAAGTGACCACTTCGTGCCAAAAGATTAGCCACCACTACTCTCAGCATTCTCGTAGCATCGAGAAGGGAACCAGTAACCATCTGCCTCTTTTCATTTTCGTACACCCGCCACACACAGCACCGTAGCAAAAATAATCTTGTCGATTTGGAGGAGGTTGTGAGTTGACTGACACATGTCATCTGCAGCATGTTGTGCCAAGTCTTGTATTAACGTACTGCATGCCTTATCTTTCTTTTGTGTAGAATTCATTCCAAATAGTCTTATACAACGCTTCATTGTATATCGACAAGAACATGACAGCGCATGGATTGACGCTTCATCTCCCTCCCAGTCCATCTACTGACTCTCAAGCACCCTCTTCGCGCCGTCAGCAATGCGCTTGACCTCATCATGCCCCTTCTTGACCACCTCTTCCATGCGCTTCCTCGCTTTCTGAACATCGTCTGGTCGCACTTCCCGATTCAGCTCGTACTTCCTGACCAGCTTGTTGTGGTCCTGTCGTGCGCGCTGCACCAGCCCATCCGCCTTCTCGGCTGCTTTCTTCGCAGTCTCGATGGCGTCACGGCGCGTGTCACCCGTTGGCGGGGGGAGTGGGACTTGGATGGTGAGCGGGTTGTTGGACTCTGGCGCGAGCGGTGTGAGGGAGTGAGGGGAGGAGGCAATGGCGGTGGTGATTGGCTTGATGTGCTGTGGATAGTCAGCATGCTGTTAGTGCACATCTTGGTCTTCACGTACAGCGTCGTCACCGCAGATGACGTTTAGAACTCGTCCCCTTGGGACTACCTGTGCAATGTCGCCCAGCCTGACGGTCTCCTTGCCGTGCCCCGCTGTTCCGATCTGCACATTGAGACTCTCGACAATGTCTGGGTTTAAGCGTCCTCCACTCCGCAGTTGGGCAAGATCATGTGTGAGCTTCTCAATAGCCTTCAAGATCGACGACTCGAGTTCAGCCATGTCGTATATCTCGTCGGTGGGAGTAGGCTCACCGGCCTGGCCAACAGGTGGGCTGGAATCAGTGCGCGCATGCGACTTGTTCGCCTTTCCGGCCTTCTTGCACAGAGGCGAGCTTACAGAGAAGCTTCTCCAGGCGTTGGCAGTGCATTGTGGTGTAGAGGCCCGGAAAGCATAGCTGGGTGGTGTGAGCTACTGAAGCATTGGACAATCAGATGGGAAGCTCACAGGCTACGGCATGGCGACTCAATTGCCCTCACAGAAGCGGACAGAGAGCTTCTCGAGCTTATGCGTAGTGCAATACGTGGTGCTAGTGTTTGCGACATGTTGTTGTTGGGCTGGAGAGCATCTCATGGCAGATGTGATGGCATCGCGTGCACGCGCACTGGCCATGGCTCCACTCTTTGCACGCGACGGGGAACGTCATGGCAGGAGTGCAGAGTCGAAACCACACTTAAACTCACGAACCGAGAATCATCATTTACTAACTTTGCTGTAAGGTTCAGGAATACTGCAAGTTCCACGCCAAAAGCATGCCAGCCCACTGCGCCTCAAGCATTGCCCCAGACACAAAGACCCTGCGCACGTACACCTGTTTCGGACCGCATTCCCAATTTCGATAATGCCATTCATCTGGTGATTTGTGCACAGGAGAGCCTTGCTATTCCAGGACGCGGGGGCTCCGGACTCGGGACCCCAGATTCAGTGGATGAGTTTGCGACTTGTGCAGTAATTGCATTACCTTGCCTGACTGAGTGCCTCGTCAGGGCACCCTGTTCTTGCACAACAATGACTGCTTACTTAGACCTGAACTGCAAAGTCCAGTCAACAGCACCCGGGCTGACTGAGGTTCAGTGACAGACATTTGATCGGTGGAAGAGGTCTGAGTGCGAGCAGTGATGGGTTGCAGTCAAGGCATCCCATCCCACCCACATCATCCCATAAGCCACTGCCGATCAGCAGCGGTCGACGGATTCCGCGAAACTCGACTGTTTGTTGTGCTGCGCATGTGAAACAAGGAGTGGCGCGGCGCATCCGGTCAAGGATATTTCCCAATCCCTTCTTTCTCATTCACTAGACGCGATGCGGCCATCAGCAAGTGCTTTTGCTGTTCCCGGAGCCACCAAAGGGAGGTTCCATTGCAAACGCAGATCTTCGCTGCGGTAAGCAGCATGGCAGCTTCGCCATGGCCGACAGGCCGCCCTCGTCACAACAACCGCCGAAGCACTCACATAATTGGGCCGTCTGATATCCTACTCTACGGTCCGTGACTTGCAACGTCAGCGTCGTATGCTAAGTTAAACGAGGCATGACCCCGACACCGATTGTTCTGCTTTCTACGTCCTCCTGCACAACCATAAGCATTGCGAAGGCTCGCCCGCGTTCCACCTTCTTTTCGGCGACTAACAAACCACCGTACAGCTATATGATTGCCTGGATTCTTGATTGATGTTTTCGAAATTTCCTCAGTCTTTCGATTTCAACTTGAGATGTGAAGCTTCACAGCCATGGCTCCTCTCAGTGCCCTCAACTTGTTAGCTCTACACAAGCGCATTCCACAACCCAGTCCGGAACCCTCAACGCGAACCTCACCACCGACACGAAATAGTCTGTCTACAGAAGGAGGTTTCCTGGAAGCTTGGGCGCAAGGATACAATGTTGGAAGCTTGGTGATATTGATTTTAATCGTGTTTTGTAATTATCGATCGGGTATATGGTTGCACAAACTCATTCTCCTCGAGGTAAGCATCCTGTAAGCATGAACAAATTTGCAATGGTTACTTATCATTCTAAGCTCGTTCTTGCTATATGGCACGGAACATTCATTTTCGTGGAGGACCCCTATTACGGCTGGTACCTATCCGCGACCGCAACCTTGCTATTCATCTCGTACTTCCTCCACAACGTCGTCGCATGGCTTAAGATCCGACCGTTTTTGCCCAAATGGGGTTCGCGCCTATTCATTATTTCGCTTCTATGTGTACAGCCTTTCTGGATAGCTGAAGCCTGGTCCAACTTCTCATACTTCAACGGCCTTGGCTCCGATGCCAATGTGCGCATGCGCCCGTGGGAAGCTCTAGTCCGCGACCCTTGGTGGATCTTCACGACCTGGAAATTGATTGATGCGATCAAGAAAACGTATGGATTCAAGATTTGGGTGCTTGTTCGCATCAACAAAAGGTTTGGCATTATGCTACTGTGCATGGTATGTAAGGTGTTCAATTACATTACTCCAACGCTAACAAATATCAACAGTTCCTCTCCATAGCCTTCCTCCTCACCGACGCAGCTGTAAGCGCTGCGCGAGTTACCTCAAGCAGCGGCATAAACCCCTACTGGCGTTTCGCTCTCGTCTTCAAATGCGCTTCAGACACCATCTTCCTCGACGACTTCAAATCCGTACTCGACGACATTGTCCAACGCAAGTTCAGCTCCGCAAACGGCACCGTGCATCGGGGGTCTACTATCGGCATGAGCAGCGGTCACGACGTGCGCAAACGTTCCCACTCCAGTCGCGGCGACGAGTTCATCGAATGTACCTCCCTCGAGCAGCCTCCAGGTCTACCCAAAGTTTCAACACCCGAACCGAGTGCGACAAGGTCGAGATTCCTGAACCCTTTCGCGACGAAGAGAAGCCGAGCCGATGTCCCAGAGATACATGTCGAGCAAGAAATGTCCGTCACCTCTGAGCCAAGACATACAAGTGAGACTAGCTGGACGAGCGAGAGCCCGATCTTGCCGAGGCCAGTGCACTCAATTTACGGGAACGAGAGTCTAGTGGCTAGCGATAGTGATGGGAGTCTGTTGATTGGTAGACTTGTGTGAGGAGTATCGTTGAAACAGATGTGCATGTGCACGAGATGTCAAACAAGTCCTTGAGGACAGTGAACATCGCGATGACCAAGTCTGTCCAGCAGTGTTTGAGCATGACAAGGTAGCGCAATCGCGATTACGCACAACGCTGCTGCACAAGATGTGAACACATCAAGCTGCAGATGCGCTCTTGTGCATGCCTTCATTGTCGCTTCCCGCTTCGTAGCGTGTAGACAGAGGGAGCGGGTACATTCGAGGCACTGGCGAATCTTAACGTGGAAGCCGCAATCTAAAACCCGTATATTACAGGGAGCCAACTGCGATAAGAAGGATGATTCAAAGATGACCTGTCGTCATGGCGATTTGATCGGGCTGACAGGAAGAAGCAATCGAGACCTCCGTCTTAAGACAGAAAGAGGCAGAGCAGATGTATAGAGGAGAAAGGTTACTGAAGAATGTACAAAAAAAATATCAAATCCAACCAGGAGGCGGCTGGTTCCTTCGTGCTGGAAGTATTGGTGATGGTCTCATGAAACTCTGCCCTGACACTCTCCATCCCATACTGGGTAACAATCTTATACGCACCTTCTTTGTTTTGTTACTCTTCCACACCGAAGTCGAGTTGAGCTCCGCTTGTGTCTCTTTTGGCAGACCGTAAATAAGTGTTGGCATCGCAGACGTTTTCCAGATACCTGTTGCCGTATCGTTGGAGGTTTTCACGATCGTTGCGACGAGGAAGACTAGGGTAAGAAGTAGAAGGGCAAAGGGAAAAACGAGCCACTCCCATCTTACACGGATATAGACTTCTCGCGAGTATACTGAGCCAAGTATAACTTCGTTTGTTGTGCCGACCGACCGGTATATGTTTGTCATCGCTGATGCGAGTCGCTCCATGTGACGGGTTACATTGTTTGGAGCAAGCCAGGGTTGAAGTCCAGCGGCCTGTTGTAGGCCGGGTCTTCTTTCCATGTGTTGTATCGTAACATTGGTTCTGTCTCATTGGGTTTGACGGTATAGGATGCGGGAAACATGTCGTCGAACGGCATCATATTTGCGTAGGCAGTATCGTTAGTCAGTCCGAAGCTCTTTAGGTGCCCATTAAGTGAGTCGTTCGCATTGACGAGGACGCTCTCGGTGTAGGTTATGTCAGTGCCATTCTGACAGTCGGTCTGAACCTGAAATGTCACCCAAAGGTTTTCTGCTGCAGTCGTGTTTATTCGTGTTTGTAAGATTGTTTCGTGGTAAGCTCCTTCGTCGTACATGGCTTTGATGGTCTGGATGCACCATGAAAGAACACATTCGTATGCAACTGGGGGCTCCTTCTTGTAAACAGAAGCTGACGTTCCGTCTGCTGAAGAAACGATCAGTACGTCTGCGATTGGATTCCGAATTTGCGGGAATTTGATTGAACCGTTATCAAACAAAGGCTTCTTATCAAGAACCGTAAGCATGGGCATTGTTCTCATGATAAGAGCCTCAGATGGAGCGCCAGTGTTTGGGTCAATAGAGTAGCCAGTCATCATCTCTTGTCTTTTGCTTGTACTGTTGAAAAAGTAGCCGCACATAGTCGCGTTGGGATATGTCAGTTCGATTTCAAAGAAACCGCCAAGTTCATCTGAAGCCCAATCTACCCGTCCATCGATGCAGGCATATTCGAGATAAGTAGAAACCTCTGCGCATTGACTGCATACACCCAGGGTATCATGCACTGGCCACGTGCAATTGTTTGTCGGGCATGACTTATGATCAATCAGTACCTGATTCCAGGTTAAAGACTTTTTCGTAGAGGAAGCTAACTTACGAGGGGGATATCAGGTCTGGTTCCGCTTCCGAAGGGCACAGGCTGAGTTCCGTTTTCCGAAGAAGTATTTTCGAGCGACTGTTCCAATGTTTGTGTCTTCTACAACGAGCTGCCTTCCCTCCCTGATCACACCTCCAAAATCAACGTTGTATTAAATTGTCCGAGGTATTTCGCCGTGAGTGCTTTGTAGAGCCCAGACATCTGGCAAGATAACTACTTGCTGCAGGAAAGAGTCGATAGCCAACAGAAGAACGATCAGCAAGGCTCCTAATGCAGCCAATGAACGACCTTTCGTTCTAAACAGTAACATCGCAGCACCCAGGGCCCACGCGTAGCTTTGTCGAAGATCTCGAAGTCCCATATTGCTCTGGATGAGTCGTGGAACCAATTTCATTTGAGTTGACCTAGGGCCTCCGTCGTGGGCACAATCAAAGCTGCAGATGCGACCTTGCCAAGTACGTTTGTGAGCGTGATTATTGCATCCCAATCTGAGATTTTGTTGTTGTTGATATGGAAATAAATCCCAGTAATTGCCCCTAAGCTGACTGCGCTGATGAACCAGCATACGATCTCGAATAGCCATTTTTTATAAATGCTGTTTGAGGCATTATATTCGGCAAGCTTGTGCTCGACACGTTGCGTGAAGTCGAGTGATCGTTTGGCTTTGAACGATGTGTCACGCGAGTGAATTGAGCTGGCATATGCAACGCCGTCCGATATTGGGGCTCGCCGTTGGGGCTTGAAGTAAGGTGGAAACATTTTTGTATGTGTAGTACAGGCATAGGATCCGGGACACGATGTCAGGTTGCTATCACTAAACCATAGGAACACTTGCCAAGCACATGTGGATCCATTCGATCATAACAAGCGTTTCGAATAATACCACAGACTTGATGGGAAATATTATAAGCGCCTGTGTGGAACTTCTCATCTGCTTATCCCATCGATATTTGGGGAATGTCTCGCAGCGCTAGCTTGTCGTCGAGTTACACTGGGGTACAAAATCGGGTAAAAAACACCGCCCTTTAACTAGGTAAATAACACTGAAGAAAGTCCCTTAAACACACCAGATTAGGGGTGTTTTTTACACTACTGTCTAGTTTAAAACGCATCTAATATATAGGGTTTTATATAATAGAGGTGTT
>JAPEUT010000504.1:0-10122 GCA_027946375.1 Neodidymelliopsis sp. IMI 364377 | reverse complement strand
GTGGTCACAACCTACTAGTCAATCGTGGTCACAACCTACTGGTAAGTCGATTTTGCGATTTTGCGATTTGGTGGTCACAACCTACTAGTCAATCGTGGTCACAACCTACTAGTCAATCGTGGTCACAACCTACTAAGATGGTCGACCCCCGAAGTTGGGCGTCCCACTTCCCATAAGCGAGGTGCCTCTACCCCCCGTTTAGCGGCTCCCATCAGGGCTCTCAGCGGCTCTTGAGGGGTTGATTCGGGGGGTGGCCACAACCTACTAGTCAATCGATGTGCGCAACCTACTAGTCAATCGATGTGCTTAACCTGATCAATCGATGTGCGCAACCTACTAAGATGGTAGACCCCCTGAGCAAGGCGCCTGCTGCCCAAAGCTGGGCGCCCCTACCGCCTGTTTGGTGGCTCTTACAGGGGCTCTCAGCGGCTCTCAGAGGCTCTCAGAGGCTCTCAGAGGCTCTCAGAGGTTGCTTTGGGGGGTGGTCACAACCTACTAAGAAGCTGCGCTTTGGAGTAGAGTAAAGTACTTGTGAAATTTCACCTTTTGTTTACTACTCCTCTCTGTTCCCCTTCTATAGGTGCTCTTTTCAGATGCTGCCTTATAAACGGGGAGGGAGGTATCCCATTTTCAACCAAGCTAGCGTTAGGCTTACGCTTAGTAGCTTGTAACTATAAGGCTACTTAACTGCTTACACAACCTAGCTAGACAACTAAGTTGTTTGCAAAGGATTTAATCCTGCGTACTGTATAATTATAATACACTAGCTAGTAACCTTAATTTTAACAAGGCTACTAACGCTAATCTAGTAAGGTTCTAGGCTAAAGGCCTATTTATATCTAACTAGTGCAGGCAGAAATTACTCTGTTCTAGTATAGATTCTAACTTAGAGGCGTTTAGCTATAATCTAGCAGATAGTAGCTTTGCAGCAATACCTAGTTAGATAGCTGTAAAAACTAATTATCTAAAACTGCAGTTCCTCTTATACTAAGTAGTATTACTATTAGGGTAAGGTTATTAGTAGAGTAAAACTAACCTGTCTTATAACAGTCTAAACCTAGCTTACATTCCCTATTAGTAGGTAAATAATCTAACGCTTACTAAATTCTACTTTAGTATAATAGGAAGAGCTAATATTAAAGGATTAAAAAGCAACGTTGCTATAAATGCTTAGCTGCTACAAGCTAGTTATCCCTATAGTAACTTTTCTAGCACCTCTAGCCTTAAATTTTAAGGGACTAAAAGATTAATAGGCTACACTTTTATAGTTTGTATTTACACTAAAAATTAAAATTAAGAGGACTTTTGCCCTTTTACTCTACTAGAGATTTCTGTTCTCTATAAGTCTCCCTTAGGACACCTGCGTTATAGTTTAACAGATGTGCTGCCCTAGCTAAACTCCCTACCTAATAATATCTTTAACCTAGATTAGCCTACAAAGGACCTTAACGCTAGAAGTTAGACTGTAAGGTCTAGCTCTGCTTTATTAAATAAGTAAAAAAATAATAAGGGTAGTAGTATTTTACTAGCGCTAAAGCTCCTACCTATTCTACACCCCCTATGTCTTTTTACAATATTAAACTAGAGTTAAGCTTAACAGGGTCTTCTTTCCCTGCTAATTTAGCTAAGCCTATTCCCTTAGCTATAGTTTCGCTAGATAGTAGATAGAGACAGTAGGAATCTTGTTAATCTATTTATATGCGTTACTAATTAGATAATAAGGTATTTAGCTACCTTAAGAGAGTTATAGTTACTTCTACTGTTTACCTGCGCTTAGTTAAATCTCTTTACTTTAACATTTAGAGCACTAGGCAGAAATTACATTGTGTTAACACTACTTTCTAGCTATTACAATACTATGTTTTAATTAGACAGTTAGATTCCTCTTGTCTATACTAGTTCTAAGTTAGTTGTTAAGCGTACGCTAGATAGCTAAGGCCTGCTAAGGGTGCCTATATCCTAGCGCTGAAAGGTGCCTACCTTGCAGCTAGTACCCTTCTACGCTAGAAGCTTCTCCCTAAGGCCTAACATACCTAACCCTTAGAGCTAATTCTTTTCCTAAAGTTATAGATCTATTTTGCTAACTTCCTTTATCTACATTGTTCTATTAACTAGAGGCTTTTTACCTTAGAGACCTGCTGTAGTTATAAGTACAACCTAGCGTAAAAACTATTTCTTTAAGTAGATTTTTAAGGCTTGTTAGGAGCGTACTAAACGCTGTAAAAGTGCAGCGCTCTTCTAGCTATTAAACCCTAGCTCTAGACAAACTAATTTTAGGGTAACAGACTATTAAGAAGAAAAGAGAACTCTTCTTAGGGCTCTTACTAAGGTCTCCGCTCTTAGTTGCGTTGCTGCAGAGAATCTACATCTAGGTACTAGAATATTAACTAGCTTCCCTTTTAAGGGTAGGGCGCAAGCGCCTATATTAAAACAGAGTTTCCCTATCTCTTAGGATTAACTAACCTGTGTCTAACTACTGTTTACACAGAACCTTTCCCTACTTTAGTCCTTAAAGTTCTTATTTAAGTATTTGCTACTACTACTAAGATCTGCACTAGAGGCTGTTTAACCTAGAGTTACCCCTAAGGCTTTGTTATAGACCTCTACGCCTGCCTACTTACTAGGGCATAAATCCTGCCCTAGCAGTAGGGTATAGGTAACACGCTTAAGCGCTATCTATTTTTAGGGCTAGTTTATTTAGCAGGTAAGTTATTACACACTCCTTAGTAGATTCTAACTTCTATAGCTACTGTCCTGCTGTCTAGATAAACTAACACCTTTTATAGTGTCTAATAAGCGTATATTCTAGCACCTTAACTCTACGTTTAGTTTATCCTATATTGCTAGTTCTGCTTACTAAAAATAGCCTACTAGTAATAATATATTTAACTATCTACGTTTAATTAAGTAACAAGGACTTCTTATATATTTAAAGTTTAAGAATAGGTAAAGGTTGTTTCAACCCCTAGGCCTCTAATTATTTGCTTTACCTTATAAAACTAAAAACGTTACTGCTATCCTAAGGGAAACTTTAGCAGGAACTAGCTACTAGATAGTTTAATTAGTCTTTCGCTCCTATGCCTAAATTTAACAATTAATTTGCACGTTAGAACTACTGCAAGCCTCTACTAGAGTTTCCTCTAGCTTTACCCTATTTAAGCATAGTTTACTATCTTTTAGGTCTTAACAGCTATACTCTTACTTAAATCTATCTAAAGACATTAGGATTAGTTAATAGTGCACCCTAAAAGGTTCCTACCTCTGTTTACTTTTATTACGCGTTTAGGCTTAACACCTAAACACTTACATAGATATTAGACTCCTTAGTCTGTATTTTAAGATAGGCTGCTTACAGCTATTACGCTAGTATCCTAGTAGATATGCAGACCTTAGTCTAGGCTAGTTGCATGTTGTCTCCCCTATAAGTTCTCCCTAAAGAGAGGTATATAACAGAGACCTTTATCTAACTGCCTAAACTAATGCTAGCCTGCCTATAGAAGAGTGTACTAGGTAGAAACTTAGATAAGCAACTACAGGCAAGTCTAGCTGCAAGCGCTTCCCTTTTAACAATTTTACGTGCTTTTTAACTCTCTTTCTAAAGTGCTTTTTATCTTTTAATTACTCTACTTGTGCGCTATTAGTCTCTAGCTAGTATTTAGCTTTAGAAGAAATTTACCTCCTATTTAGAGCTGCATTCCTAAACAACTTAACTTATTAAAGGGGCTTTACACAGTAAAGGCTAGCAATTATGTATAGGATTCTTACCCTCTATAACGTCCTGTTCTAAGAAACTTAGACTGCTGCTAATGCTAAAGTGCCCTCTACAAATTACAACTTAGACGCTAAAGACGCTAGATTTTAAATTTAAGCTGTTGCTGCTTTACTTGCTGTTACTAGGGTAATCTCTGTTAGTTTCTTTTCCTCTGCTTATTAATATGCTTAAGTTTAGCAGGTATCTCTACCTAATCTAAGGTTAAGAGTATAAAAATATACTTTTAGACGTTGTTATTATAAGTGCAAAGCGCAAGATGTACTGCGCTCTAAAATCAATACACTAGCTGCTAATTGTTTTAAGGTAAGTCTACACGCAGAGGTAAGATAAACACCTAACACTAAGTAGAGCTTAAAGGTACAAATAACGCTTAAACAGGCATGCCCTATAGAATACTAAGAGGCGCAATGTGCGTTTAAAGATTTAATAATTTACTAAATTCTGTAATTTACACTACTTATTACATTTCGCTGCGTTCTTTATTAATACTAGAACTAAGAGATTTATTGTTAAAAGTTATAACTATTAAGTTTTTTAGACGCTAATTACAAAACTACAAAGGGTTTAAGTAGTCCAATTAGTAGGCAAGCCTACTAAGGAAACATAAGTGCTTGTAAAACATAGGTAAGAGATAGCAGGTAAAGCCTACTAACTCTAGGTAATAATCCTTCTACAGGTTTACCTATAGAAACCTTGTTATGACTTTTACTTTCTCTAAATAACTAAGTTTAACAAACTTTCTAGCTTAAAGTAGTTATTGCTAACCTCTCTAAGCTAGTCTAAAGGCCTTACTAAGCTATTTAATTAGTAGTAGCAACAGGCAGTGTGTATAAAGGGTAGGGACGTAATTAACACATACTAATAATATGCGCTTACTAGGTATTCCTTATTAAAGAGCAATAATTGCAATGCTCTATCCCTAGTATAATAGAGTTTAACAAGATTACCTAAACCTTCTAGCTAAGATAAATAACTTGTTAGCTCTGTTAGTGTAGCGTGCGTGCAGCCTAGAATATCTAAGGGCATTATAGACCTGTTATTGCCTTAAACTTCTATTGGCTTAAGCTAATAGTCCCTCTAAGAAGCTAGTAACTAGCTAAAGCTAGCCTAGCTATTTAGCAGGTTAAGGTCTTGTTTGTTATTGTAATTAAGCAGACAAATTACTCTACTAACTAAGAACAGCTATGCACTACTACCTAAAAAATTAAGAAAGAGCTCTTAATCTGTTAATCCTTATTTTATCTAGACCTAGTAAGTTTCCCTGTGTTAAGTTAAATTAAGCTGCAGGCTCTACGCCTAGTAGTGCCCTTCTGTTAATTTCTTTAAGTTTTAGCCTTGTAACTATACTCCCCCTAAAACCTAAAAACTTTAATTTCTTGTAAGGTGCTAAGCAAGTTAGAAAAAGAACATTGCTTAATCCCTAGTTAGCATAGTTTATAGTTAAGACTATAACAGTATCTAATTGTCTTTAATCCCCTAACTTTTATTTACTAATTAATAAAAACATCCTTAGCAAATACTTTTACAGTAGTTAGTCTTTAATAAATCTAAGAATTTTACCTCTAATAATTAAATACTAATGCCCCTAACTGTCCCTATTAATTATTATAGTAGTCCTAGAAACTAATAAAATAGGACTGCACGTCCTATTCTATTATTCTATGCTAACATATTTAAGTAAAGGCCTACTTTAAACACTCTAATTTTTTTAAAGTAAAAGTCCTAGTTCCCTAATACACTTAGTAAAGGGCATAAGGTTCTCTAGAAGGAAAGGCCTAGCTAGACAAGTACATGCAGTAAGGCAGACCTGCTAGCTAGGCCTAAGTTTTAACTACAAGCTTTTTAACTGCAACAACTTTAATATACGCTATTAGAGCTAGAATTACTGCAGCTGCTAGCACTAGACTTACCCTCTAATTGTTCCTTATTAAGAGGTTTAAATTATACTTATTCTAATTATAAGACCTAAAAGAGCCCTGTATTAGTATTTATTGTTACTACCTCCCTATGTTAGGATTAGGTAATTTGCGCGCCTACTGCCTTCCTTAGATATAGTAGCTGTTTCTTAGGCTCCCTCTCTAGAATTAAACCCTAATTCCCTGTTACCTATTAAAACCATAGTAAGCTAATACCTTACTATTAAAAGTTAATAGAGTAGAAATTTAAATAAACTATTACTAGCGTAAGGCTATATAATCTATAAAGTTATTATAAATTACTAAGAAGCTCTAAAAGGCGTTAGTTTTTTATCTAATTATAGTTATAATCTACTAAGATAGTTAACTTCTAAAGTTAAGCGTCCTACTCTCTATAAGTAAGGTACCTTTACTCTCTATTTAGCAGCTCTTATAAAGGCTCTTAGTAGCTTTAAAGAAGTTAATTTAAAGAGTAGCTATAACCTACTAGTAAGTTAATATATATAACCTACTAGTAAGTTAATATATATAACCTACTAGTAAGTTAATATATATAACCTACTAAGATAGTAGACCTTCTAAGTAAGGTACCTACTACTTAAAGCTAAGTACTTCTACTACCTATTTAGTAGCTCTTATAAGGGCTCTTAGTAGCTTTTAAAGGCTCTTAGAAGTTACTTTAAAGAGTAGTTATAACCTACTAAGAAGCTACACTTTAAAGTAGAGTAAAGTACTTATAAAATTTTACCTTTTATTTACTACTTCTCTCTATTCCTCTTCTATAGGTACTCTTTTTAAATACTACCTAATAAATAAAGAGAGAGGTATTCTATTTTTAACTAAGCTAGTAGTAGGCTTATACTTAGTAGCTTATAACTATAAGGCTACTTAACTACTTATATAACTTAACTAGATAACTAAGTTATTTATAAAGAATTTAATCTTATATACTATATAATTATAATATACTAGCTAGTAACCTTAATTTTAATAAGACTACTAATACTAATCTAGTAAGGTTCTAAGCTAAAGGCCTATTTATATCTAACTAGTATAGGTAGAAATTACTTTATTCTAGTATAGATTCTAACTTAGAGGTGTTTAGCTATAATCTAGTAAATAGTAGCTTTATAGTAATACCTAGTTAGATAGCTATAAAAACTAATTATTTAAAACTATAGTTTCTCTTATACTAAGTAGTATTACTATTAGAGTAAGGTTATTAGTAGAGTAAAACTAACCTATCTTATAATAGTCTAAACCTAGCTTATATTCTCTATTAGTAGGTAAATAATCTAATACTTACTAAATTCTACTTTAGTATAATAGAAAGAGCTAATATTAAAAGATTAAAAAGTAATATTACTATAAATACTTAGCTACTATAAGCTAGTTATTTCTATAGTAACTTTTCTAGTACCTTTAGCCTTAAATTTTAAGAGACTAAAGGATTAATAGGCTATACTTTTATAGTTTATATTTATACTAAAAATTAAAATTAAAGGGACTTTTACTCTTTTACTCTACTAGAGATTTCTATTCTCTATAAGTCTCTCTTAAGACACCTATATTATAGTTTAATAGATATACTACCCTAGCTAAACTCTCTACCTAATAATATCTTTAACCTAGATTAGCCTATAAAGGACCTTAACACTAGAAGTTAGACTGTAAGGTCTAGCTCTACTTTATTAAATAAGTAAAAAAATAATAAGAGTAGTAGTATTTTACTAGCGCTAAAGCTTCTACCTATTCTACACCTCTTATATCTTTTTACAATATTAAACTAGAGTTAAGCTTAATAGAGTCTTCTTTCCCTACTAATTTAGCTAAGCCTGTTCCCTTAGCTGTAGTTTTGCTAGATAGTAGATAGAGATAGTAGGAATCTTATTAATCTATTTATACACATTACTAATTAGATAATAAGGTATTTAGCTACCTTAAGAGAGTTATAGTTACTTCTACTATTTACCTATACTTAGTTAAATCTCTTTACTTTAATATTTAGAGCACTAGGTAGAAATTATATTATATTAACACTACTTTCTAGCTATTATAATACTATGTTTTAATTAAATAGTTAGATTTCTCTTATCTATACTAGTTCTAAGTTAGTTATTAAGTATATACTAAATAGCTAAGGCCTACTAAGAGTGCCTATATTTTAGCGCTAAAAGGTGCCTACTTTATAGCTAGTACCCTTCTACACTAGAAGCTTCTCTTTAAGGCCTAATATACCTAACTCTTAGAGCTAATTCTTTTTCTAAAGTTATAGATCTATTTTACTAACTTCTCTTATCTATATTATTCTATTAACTAGAGGCTTTTTACCTTAGAGACCTACTATAGTTATAAGTATAACCTAGTATAAAAACTATTTCTTTAAGTAGATTTCTAAGGCTTATTAGAAGTATACTAAATACTATAAAAGTATAGTACTCTTCTAGCTATTAAACTCTAACTCTTAATAAACTAATTTTAGAGTAATAGACTATTAAGAAGAAAAAAGAACTCTTCTTAAGGCTCCTACTAAGGTCTCTACTCTTAGTTATATTACTATAGAAAATCTATATTTAGGTACTAGAATATTAACTAGCTTCTCTTTTAAGAGTAGAGTATAAACACCTATATTAACATAGAGTTTCTCTATCTTTTAGAATAAACTAACTTATATTTAACTACTATTTATATAGAATCTTTCTCTACTTTAGTTCTTAAAGTTTTTATTTAAGTATTTACTACTACTACTTAGATCTATACTAGAGGCTATTTAGCTTAAAGTTACTTCTAAGGCTTTATTATAGACTTCTATATCTACTTACTTACTAGAGTATAAATCCTACTCTAGTAGTAGAGTATAAGTAATATACTTAAGTACTATCTATTTTTAGAGCTAGTTTATTTAGTAGATAAGTTATTATATACTTTTTAGTAGATTCTAACTTCTATAACTACTATTCTACTATTTAGATAAACTAATACCTTTTATAGTATTTATTAAGTATATATTCTAGCACCTTAACTTTATATTTAGTTTATTTTATATTACTAGTTCTACTTACTAAAAATAGCTTACTAGTAATAATATATTTAACTATCTATATTTAATTAAGTAATAAGGACTCCTTATATATTTAAAGTTTAAGAATAAGTAAAGGATATTTTAACCTCTAGGCTTTTAATTATTTACTTTACCTTATAAAACTAAGAATATTACTACTTTCTTAAGAGAAACTTTAGCAGGAACTAGCTACTAAATAGTTTAATTAGTTTTTTACTTCTATACCTAAATTTAATAATTAATTTATATATTAGAACTACTATAAGCTTTTACTAGAGCTTCTTCTAGCTTTACTTTATTTAAGTATAGTTTACTATCTTTTAAGTTCTAATAGCTATACTCCTACTTAAATCTATCTAAAGATATTAGGATTAGTTAATAGTATACTCTAAATAGTTTCTACCTCTATTTACCTTTATTATATATTTAGGCTTAATGCCTAAATACTTATATAGATATTAAACTTCTTAGTTTATATTTTAAGACAAGCTACTTATAGCTATTATACTAGTATTCTAGTAGATATATAGACCTTAGTTTAGGCTAGTTATATATTATCTTCTCTATAAGTTCTCTTTAAAGAGAGGTATATAATAGAGACCTTTATCTAACTACTTAAACTAATACTAGCCTACCTATAGAAGAGTATACTAAGTAGAAACCTAAATAAGTAACTATAGGTAAGTCTAGCTATAAGTACCTCTCTTTTAATAATCTTATATAATTTTTAACTCTCTTTTTAAAGTAATTTTTATCTTTTAATTACTTTACTTATATACTATTAGTCTCTAGCTAGTATTTAGCTTTAGAAGAAATTTACCTTCTATTTAAAGCTATATTTCTAAATAACTTAACTTATTAAAGAGGCTTTATATAGTAAAGGCTAGTAATTATATATAGAATTCTTACTTTCTATAATATTCTATTCTAAGGAACTTAAACTACTACTAATACTAAAGTGCTTTTTATAAATTATAACTTAAACACTAAAGATACTAGATTTTAAATTTAAGCTATTACTACTTTACTTACTATTACTAGAGTAATCTCTATTAGTTTCTTTTTCTCTACTTATTAATATACTTAAGTTTAGTAGGTATCTCTACTTAATTTAAGGTTAAGAGTATAAAAATATACTTTTAGATATTATTATTATAAATATAAAGTATAAGATATACTATACTTTAAAATTTATAAACTAGCTACTAATTATTTTAAGGTAAGTCTATATATAAAGGTAGAATAAATACCTAATACTAAGTAAAGCTTAAAAGTATAAATAATACTTAAGTAAGTATACTCTATAGAATACTAAGAAGTATAATATATATTTAAAGATTAAATAATGTACTTATTTCTATAATTTATACTAC
>JAPEUT010000503.1:0-10149 GCA_027946375.1 Neodidymelliopsis sp. IMI 364377 | reverse complement strand
GTATGGGGATATGGGGTTTGGGGGGTTGAATGGGAGCGGGTATTGATGTGTATAATGTGATACAAGGGTATATATATAGACTATCGTGGTCCTGGCTCTACAAGACCATGTTCCTTTGCCCACCTCCTTCTTGCTTTGCCTCTCCCTCTCCCTCTCTTGCTTTTGATTGTGATGGTACTGAAAGACCCCGTACCTCCTCCACCGCCCATCCAACTGGCTACCTCGTCTTGCAACGTCTCTGTTGGCTCTGCTTCGCCGCTCGCCTGCTTCACGCTGAGCACCTGTCTGATTATCCCCTTCCGACCGCTCACGTTGCTGCGCCTAGACTTGTCTGGCCTTGGACCGCGGCTCGGCAGGACGCTGACGCGACGCTGGCGTGTGGGCTGGCGGTTGCGTCGAGCGTGCGTGTGTCGAGACCTGGCAGACTGATATCGACGCCGTGGGGCGGGCGGAGCAACGGCGTGTTTGGTGATAGAGACTGGAGGGGGTGTGGGAATGATGTTGGACAGTTCGACGGAGAGGCGGTGTATGTGGCGTATGATGCCGCGGAGACGGTTGCGTGATTGATAGACTGATGACGGATTGGGAGGACTTGCGGCTCGTTGTGGGGGGATGGGTTGGGAATCGCTTGTGGGTAAGTCGAGTTGTATGGATCGCATTGTAAAACTCAAGCCTTCTCTCGATCTGTGTTCGTATGTCGGCATGACTGTTCTTACAATGCTTTCCCCATGTTTTGTTGTTGGCATGACGGTTCTTATGACACTTTTTTTCTTGCTCGATCGTGATGGCACGCTCTGCGCTTTGCTCCGCTTTGCGACATCTCTCCTGAAGCCCGCAATCTTCAACCCAGTCACAAGACCCACTTGATCAGTAAGCCTCGCAAGCTCTTTTCCAGACACCCTCATATGCTCAGCAACGGCTTCTGTACTCATTTTCGACTTGTTCAAAGGTGGTGCTGCAGCTGTTGTATCATGAAGAACCCTTCGGACGGTAGGGGCCACAGCTACCACACTTGATCTGACCTTCCTCACTTGTAGCTCTGCAGTCGCTGAATCAACAATCTTTCGGACGGTAACCTGACCCTGCTTTTGTCGCGGCGGTGACCGCAATTGACGGGACGAGGGGTTCTTCTTGACAGGTACATCTTTCCGTCGGGACAGAGTGCTCTTGGCACGGAGAGTCGAAGGGTCAGCAACATATGAGACAGCCCGTGGTCTTTGGTCCGTGCTAAATGGCAAGGAAGTCATTGGCTTTGTGTAGTGAGTTGCGATGTATGGGCTCGAAGCATCATGTACCAACTACATGAGCATTAGATATATTGATGTATGATTGAATTCTACGATGGGTTACCTGCATTGGTGCGGAACTTGGTGCGGGTCCTGCTGCTGCGGGTCTTTGTACCCTTCTTCGCCTTTGCACCGTTCTTCGACTTTGAGCTGTTCTTCGCCTTGGCCTTGGCAAACATCCTAACGGCCGACCAGCGTGAGAAGGGCACGTCGATTGTAGTGGTGCCCAAATTCTCGTGACGCGCCGTCGTGCGGTCCTCCTTCAGACCACGCATCAAGGTCAAGCCTCCTTCTGTAAGAGCACCGAAGCTGCCTCTGAAGGCAACAATATCTTCCGAAGCTGCCGCGGTGTGCTGCCATGAACCACCTGGTATCGAGTCGACTGTGCTCGGGACAACGCCAAACTCCCAGCTCCACACGTGCTGCTTGGTGAACCCCTCGAGCACCTTTAGCTGCTCAAATGTCGACACATTGTCACCCTGGGGCACGGTTGGAGAGATGAAGAACTGGATCGAGTCTCCGTCTTGGACGACAGGTTTGAGAGCCGTTGAAAATTCGCCCACGCTGTCAAACGTATCTTCCTCCACGTCCTTCGCTGTCTGCTTCACTAGCGCCCCAACAGGCACAGGGTCTAGGGATAGCAGGCCCGCTTTCTTGCCCCATCCACCTCCACCACTCAAGACTTTGTGCAAGCGCCCCCCAGCTGCCAGGGCCCTCTGAACATCTTTGTTCCATGCAGGTGGATGTTTCTGCCACAAAGCTTGCCAATGGTCCTCGGTGTCTTGCACGTTTGACTCAGTATAGGAGCCAGGCCAGCTTTGATGCAGGATTTGCATGGTTCTTTTATTTGCATCACCCACGTCGGATTCACGTACCACCAGAGCCCATGCTGAAGTGGCCTGGGCAGGCTCGCCCCGAGCTGTGAAGTACTGAGGGACAACCTTCTCCAACTCTGTAGAGGCGGTCATCTTGTTGCCATCAGGACCGATGAGTCCGCGGATGATGTTTCCCATGTGACCGTCCACCTGACGTGGAAGGGTCAAGGGAACCAGGGGGATACTAAGGGCCGAAGCATCCTGAGGCAGATCACGAACTTTGGTGTTGGGAGACTTCAGCAGCCTTTGCGGTGATGGGGCGGGTGTAGACAAGTTGATGATAGCGGCCTTGAGGTGTTTCCGTGTGGTGCTCTTGAGCGCACCCAGGTCTGGCGACCACTCCCAAGTCGAGTTGATCATGGTGCTCGGTTCGCCCGTCTGGAAGACGGTATTGGCCAACGGCACGCGTACTCTGTGGCTGTACATTCCTTTGCGTGATGTATGGGTATGTGCGGTGAAGTCAATACAGGCGGTGTCGTCGCTCATTGTGAGCGAGGTAGCGGCTTCGGCTTTGGCAGGCAGGGTCAGGTAGGCGATGCCTTCGAACCCAGCCTCATTGACAGGCGGCGTGAGACTGCGGGCGGTGAAGTGATTGGATATGGCGGGGCCAATTTGAAGGGGCCTTGCGGCAGGCAGCTTGTCGACGACAGCACAGATGGCGCGTACGAGGGGTTGCGGAGGGTTTGTGTTCTTGTGCGAGGCGGCCATGTTCTTGTAGAGCTTGGCGAGGGCCTTGTCCAGGAAGAGGGAGTCGTCGAGGAGCCATGATGCGAACGAGGGCGTGACGAGGATGACGGCAAGGTTCTGCGAGGGGATGAGGTGCGTGTCGACAGGCTCGATCTTGTCGACAAAGTGCTGGGGCGTCTATGGCGGCTCAGTCGAGGCAATTGGCGGGTGCAGGGTGCAGGGCGACTTACCGTGGCCGTGAGGGAAGCTGGGATGAGAATGGCGCTGTGGGTCGAGGCCAGGTCGCATTGGTGGAGCTGGCGGGTGATTGGGAACTTGCGCCGGTTGCCGTAGTCTTGGTGTTGGCTGAGGTCGAGTCTGCGTGTGGGGGGGAACTTGGGTTCCTCTTTGGCTGCTGTCGCCGCCACCGAGACTGCTTCATGTGCATACGAGCGCACAGCAGCTGTGAAGAGCACGGCGGTGGCAGGCCGCTGCAGGCTCCACACGGGGCGCGCAGCAGCGTGAGGCGCCCTCAGGAGTCGGCATTGTCGTGCGACCAGGCGTGTCATTGAGCGAGGTCACGGGATCATCATCTGGGATATGCAGGACGTCGAGGTGGTGGTGGTGGTGAGGTCAGTTCAAGCTCGCATGACTAAGCACAGGATCGTGAGGGCTGCGGGCAGGCAAGGGCGCACCGCACCACTCGAGCAGCGACTCCTGACATCGGCCGCTGCAAGCAATTGTTGAGGGCCTCCCGCGTGCTCTTCCACTCCCCGGACTCCTCTGTCTCTCTGGCCCTCTGTCCTTCTGTCCCTCTGTCCCTCTGTCCCTCTGTCCGGCCTTGACACGTTTCCGAGCGGCCACATTGCGCGCCCACCCACCTCCTTAGCACCACCGCTGCCCTCCCCTTCTGATTCTGATGCTCCTCTTATAGACGCCTTCCATCTCCCGGCCTCGCGCGGTCCGCCTGCTTTGCTGCTTTCCTGCTGCCCCCGCCGTCACCATGTCACGCTCGTTTCGCCGCTCCAACCCCATCACGCTCATCCTCGCCGCCATCCTCTGCGTCGGCTTCTTCGTCTTCTTCTTCTCGGGCGGCGATGGGCCCGCACTCACCAAGAAGACGGGCGCCGGCGAGACGGCCTCCAGCCCGCTGTCGCCGCCTTCGCTGCCCTTTCGCAAGTCCAAGGGGAACGCTCCCCAGGCCGCGCCGCCCGTCGTGCACTACTACATGAACAACATCACCACCTCGCGCACCCCCATTGAGAACGAAGAGACGGTCCTCATCCTCACTCCGCTGGCCCGCTTCTACGACGGCTACTGGGACAACCTGCTGAAGCTCAGCTACCCGCACAACCTCATCTCGCTCGGCTTCATCATACCAAAGACCAAGGAGGGCAACGCCGCCTACGCCGCCCTGCAGGCCCAGGTCACCAAGACGCAGTCCGGCCCCAAGAGCAAGCGCTTCGCCGCCGTCTCCATTCTGCGCCAGGACACGGAGATTCCCCTGCAGTCGCAGGACGAGGCCGAGCGCCACAAGATGCAGAACCAGAAGCCCCGCCGCGCCGCCATGGCCAAGGCCCGCAACTCGCTGCTCTTCACCACCATGGGCCCAACCACGTCGTGGGTCCTGTGGATGGACGCCGATGTTGTCGAGACCCCCGCTACCCTGATCCAGGACCTCGCCGGCTACGACGTGCCCATAATCGCGCCCAACTGCTTCCAGCGCTACTACAACGACGACAACAAGGCCATGGACCAGCGCCCCTACGACTTCAACAACTGGATCGACAGCCCTCGCGCCAAGGAGCTGGGCGACAAGATGGGCAAGGACGACATTCTGCTCGAGGGCTACGCCGAGATGGCAACCTACCGCAGTCTGATGGCCTACATGTACGACGCCTCGGCTGACCCGGGCGCAAAGGTGAAGCTGGACGGCGTGGGCGGCGCGACGCTGCTGGTCAAGGCCGAGGTGCACCGCGACGGCGCCATGTTCCCTGCCTTCCCCTTCTACCACCTCATCGAGACGGAGGGTTTCGCCAAGATGGCAGCCCGTCTCAACTGGGACAGCTACGGCCTGCCCAACTACCTTGTACGTGTGTTTTGATGTTGGTCGATGTGTACTAACAGCGCCTGCAGGTGTACCACTACAACGAGTAAGCGATGGTGGACGGCGTGTATGATTGAGGATCCCGTTACGGCGGTCATTGGGCGGCGTTTATATCACACCTTGAGCTTCTGAGTGGTGGACCATCCACGTGTACTACATGTTACTTTGATAGTTGAGCCTGCTGGCAAGGAACCAGCCATGATAGATTACGAGCCATTTGTCTGTTATTCACAGTAACAGCAGTCGATTGTGCATGGATGAGCAGCCATACTTGACAACATGCGCACACTTGACACCTCCAGACGTTTGCTGTCCTGACAGCTCTCGAGCACCTCCGCGGCTTGACGTAGCGCCATCCACATAGCCCTCCCGCCCTGTAGCGCCGGCACCCCAAGTTGCGTCAACAGGACACGGAATCACGCACTCTGCACTAGCCGTCTGCAATAACCTACGTACTATACAGCGAAAGTTGTTGAAAACGCCATGGCAGAGCTCTTGGTCTGATACCGCCATGCCAGCGGTCCTACACGGACGCAACACGCCGACGACCCGACACCCTTCCCGACGACCGCGTGCACGAGAGCGAGAGCGAGTGACGTGACAAAGCGGGAGACCTCAGCTGCGACACGACGCCGCGAGCCATTGAACAGTCTCTGCTGTGACACTCTAGAAGCTACAACCATGGCGTCGACAGGCCCCCGACACCGCAACACCACCGAGTCCACGCCCATGACCACGACAGCACACGACGCAGATAAGAGCTACGACTCCATATCTCCACAACCACCCCGCGATGCAACACCGAGCGCCTCGTCGTCGAGACAGAATGGCGCCGCGGTGCACGAGGGCACGGCTGGTAGCATAGAACGAGGCGCACCGCAGCCGCGCAGTGCGAGTGCCGAGCGGCGAGCAGAAGCAGCGGAGCGGCAGGAGAAGGGGTGGTGGAGCGATTTCTGGGAGAAGTGGGGGAGCGTCGAGTTGGAGAACAAGGGGAGTGTTGCCAGGGATCATTTGGCGCTGGGTGAGTTCTTACTTTTCTCTTCTGTCGACGAGTTTATAGAAGACGACAAGGCATGACTGATTACGATATAGAACGCACGTTCCTAGCCTGGCTACGCACCTCCCTCTCCTTCGCCTCCATCGGCATCGCAATCACGCAGCTCTTCCGCCTCAACTCGTCCCTCCGCTCCGATTCTGACAGTGACGCCCAAGACGTGTCCACCACGGCGCACACGCACTCCATCCACAGACTCCGACACCTAGGGAAGCCGCTGGGCGCGACGTTTATTGGCATCTCGATACTGATGCTGTTCATTGGGTTTCACCGGTACTTTGAGGCACAGCATTATGTGATTCGGGGCAAGTTTCCTGCGAGTAGAGGCAGCATTGTGTTAGTTTCGGTGGTGGCAGGGGGGTTGATAGTTAGTAGTTTGGTGGTTATTCTGGCGACGGGGCCAAGTGCGTTTGAGACGTAGTAGAGAGGTCGAGACGTAGTGGTGAAGTATTCAAGACATGTATGGTTTACACACCTCATGATTAGCAGGCGGTTATCCCGGGCTGGGCGCGAGTCATGCGTGGGCTGTAGTCATCTGAAAGTACCCCACGATGGCAGCGCGTGGAGGCACGTTGTCGGTTAGTCGCAGATGACGTGCTAGCCACCGTCACCAGCGACAGGGCTAGCACACACACTATGGCCACATTCACCGGCGTGCAGCACACCGAGTTTACCAGTGCAAAGGGCGTGGATGCGAGAGAGAGTTGAGATTGCAGGCTGCTGGACGCGTAGCGGTGGAGGGTGCGCGGAAGAGGCGGCGACGATTGGACCCTGACGTACCCAGGGGCTCCGCTCGCAGTACGTAGGCTTGGCTTGGCTGTCGTCCAGGGCTGTTGGCTGTGTCTGATGCCAGATATCGACATATCAGCAGCCACCATTAGCGCACCTTGCAGCTTGCAGCGGTCCCACACCTGTCACTTGTTTACCGTCCAGGCAGTCATACCGATCCGGAAACCCGAATCCCTACACAGTATAACAGCGCGCCCATGCCCGACTCCATCCCCCTCCGCAAGAAACCCCCCGGACCCAAGAAACTGCGCCCGCTCGACGAGAGCGATCTTGCCTGGTCCGACCGAGACAGAGACCGAGACACGGCGCCCGTGGTTGTTGCCGCCAATTCGCGACAGCTGTCGAGAGAGAACTCGCTGCACCGACACACCAACGGCCACGGCCACGGCCACGGCAACGGCAACGGCAACGGCAAGAGCGTTGCGTTCAGGGAGCCCGACAGCCCCAAGCTGTCTGAAGAGTTTGACGACTGGGATGAACACGACGCCGCCATGCCGTCTGACCTGAGACCCGAGCGCGACCATGCGCCGTTGCTGGGACGCAAGAGCGACGACGAGGGCACCGACGGCCTCACCCATCGCCTGCACGAGCGCGACCCCGTCGCCCAGGCCAAGCTCGAGACGCGCAAGAAATACACATACGCCGCCATTTTCCTGGTGCTGAGTCTGATCAGCTTCACCGTGCAGACGGAGACGGCCGTGTACATCCAGCACGAGCTGAAGTGGGAGAAGCCCTACTGCATGCTGTACATGACGCACGGCTCGTGGGTGCTGCTCTGGCCCACGCAGCTGCTGCTCCTGCGCCTGCAGAACCGCGACCAGCCCTGGGCCACCTTCTGGCGCCGCCACACCCAGCTCCTGCGCCAGACGGCCCTGATGGTGCAGCACCAGACGCTGCACCCCACGCCGCGGCAGTCGCTCGTCTCCCCTGTCCGCTACATGGTCAAGATGACGGCCTTCATCACCTGCGCCCTGACGCTCGCCGGCGGCAGTTGGTACGTCGCCGTCAACCAGACCACGGCCTCGGACTTGACTGCCATCTACAACTGCTCTGCCTTCTTCGCCTACGCTTTCAGCATCCCCATCCTGCACGAAAAGGTGCGCGCCTCCAAAGTCGCTGCTGTTGCCATCGCCGTTGCGGGTGTCTTCATCGTTGCGTATGGCGACACCTCGCCTGCCAAACACGGCAGCAAATCGGGCGGCGGTGCAGGCGGCGAAAAGGCGCCACCGAGCCACGAAGCCGAGAACCGCGCGTTTGGCAACCTGGTCATTGGCGTGGGGAGCGTGCTGTATGGGTTCTACGAGGTGCTGTACAAGAGGCTGGCCTGTCCGCCCGAGGGTGCCAGTCCAAACAAAGGTGTCGTGTTTGCGAACACATTCGGAAGCCTGATCGGCGCCTTCACGCTGTGTGTGTTGTGGGTTCCACTGCCGATACTGCACTACATGGGATGGGAAATCTTTGAGCTGCCCAAAGGCGAGCAGGCATGGATGATGGCCATCAGCGTGTTGGCGAACGCTAGTAAGTGTTGAAGTACTGCGCCTCAAAGTCATTTTTTAATTAACATTTTCTAGCATTCTCCGGCTCCTTCCTCGTCCTCATCTCCCTCACCAGCCCCGTCCTCTCCTCCGTCGCCGCCCTGCTCACCATCTTCATCGTCGCCATTGTCGACCAGCTGCTCCCGCCGCCGCTCAACTCGCCACTTACTTCTGCGGCCATTTTGGGCGGGTTGCTGATCATCGGCGCATTTTTGCTATTGTCGTGGGCCACGTATAAGGAGATGGATGAGGAGAGGAGGCACAAGCTGGAGGAGAGTCCTAGTGAGATGGATGATTAGACTGGTTTCTTTATTTCTGGCGTTCAGAAGGGCAGGCTGGCTGCATATCGGGCACGGCTGGTTTGGTGCATAGAGCGCGGTTTGCGCTGGCATGTATAGATGGCGTTGGTTGGTTATCTACGTCTGTGTATGGACGGCTTCGACAAAGAATTATTAGAATAGTGTAATATTCGACATTTATCACTTGTTCTTGAGTCGTATGGTATCATCGGTAAGTCGGAACTGTCTCGGAACCAACTTCCTCCACTCCAAACTCCACGCCCAACTCTCTCCACAAACACAACCCCCAACATGACAGCAACATCCCTCCCAGCAACAACCTCGCCCCCGCCAGACCTCAGCGCCAAACTTCCCAAACTCGTCCCTCGAAAACGCACCTCCATCGCCCGCGAATCGCCCTCTGCCCCGCCCCCACCAACACCCACACTCGCCTCGCCTCCCGACCTCTCCCAGCACACCTACACACATCCAACGCGCCGAATCCTAAGTCCCTCCGATCACCAACTATTCCTACAAAGCCCCACATGCACGCTCGTCCAAGCCTTCATCTTCAACATCGCAGACAGCGTGCAAGACCGCCCCACGACCACTATCAGCGACAGCGACATCACGTCCACGCTCGGCAAGATCCTGCGCATCTTGACTGAGGCGGGGAAAATCCAAGAAGAATGTCCGCCCGAAGACACGGGCTCGCGGTTCGGGAATCCAGTGTTTCGGACGTTTTTGGACAAAGTGGAAGCTGCGCTGCCGCACTGGCATGCAGAATTGGGGCTCCATGATGCCGCGCAAGTCGATGAGATATCTACTTATCTACTGAATTCTTTCGGAAACAAACGCCGCATTGACTACGGGTCTGGACACGAGCTGAACTTCTTCCTGTGGCTTCTCTGTCTAAACCGGCTCTCTCTGCTCCCAGCGTCGACGTTCCCAGCACTAGCGTTGCTCATCCTGCCCGCGTACCTGACGCTGATGCGCCGCATCCAGGGTGCGTACTATCTGGAGCCCGCAGGCTCGCACGGCGTGTGGGGACTAGACGACTACCAATTCCTGCCCTTCTTATTCGGCGCCGCCCAGCTCCTGCACCACCCTTACCTCACGCCCAAAGCCATCCACAACCCGCTCGTGCTGGAAGAAGAGCGCGCCGCATATCTGTACCTGGATCAAATCGCCTACGTCAACAGCGTGAAGAACGTCGATGGACTTCGCTGGCACAGTCCCATGCTGGACGACATCTCAGCGAGCAAATCCTGGACCAAGATAGAAGGCGGGATGCGCAAAATGTTCGTCAAGGAGATTCTGGAAAAAGTACCAGTGATGCAGCATTTCCTGTTCGGCAGCTTGGTGCCCGCTGTAGCTGGCATGATGACCGAGGAGGAGGCGGGCGTGCACGAGGAAGAGGACGAAGCCGAGGGAGGCGAAGTGAGGGTTTTTACCGATCAGCAGGGGAAGAGACATGTGCATGCTAGTGTCGGGTGGGGGGATTGCTGTGGGATTCGGGTCCCTGCTGCCGTGGGGGCTGAGGGGGAGGAGAGGAAGGG